>OZ026628.1:74679785-74859785 GCA_964020975.1 Hermodice carunculata | reverse complement strand
CTCTCTCTCTCTCTTTCTCTCTCTCTCTCTCTCTCTCTCTCTCTCTCTCTCTCTCTCTCTCTCTCTCTCTCTCTGCCTGCACAGCTCCATACCACAGTAGCAGGCTTTGGTTTTTTCTCATTTATTGGGATACTCCATCCCTTCTTACATATTTTAACTTATCATGATGTAAAAAAACAAAATCGGTGTTAGCCTACCGGCCCTCGCGTATTTCCACTTTGTAAAAGTTAGCACAAGTTGGAAAGTAAAACGATCATGCTACTTGCACAAGTTTAATTTGTCAAAACACCCACCCAAACGAAGTCAGCTTGGTCTGGTTACGATCAATAGATACAAAGTAACAAATGTGATACAAAGTAGACGACAGTGACAAGTTCCAACTACAAAGCAAGACAGAGAAGGAAAAGTCGCAACTTACCTGAAGGCACAGAACTTTCTTGACTTTGCCGGCTCTGAACAGAGCAGCCGACCTGTCTAACACACGTCTTGTTGGCAAGTTTTCTAAATCACTCTTGTCCACAGGTCTGAGTTTTCCATTTGTTAAATATTCAGTCACAAAACCAAGGTTCATCTTTGGTACTACGGCAAGGCGATCTGTCCACTCATCGCCGCACTCACGCCATATATGTGTAAAGTTAAGACATACATGGCCCACAACGCGGTCAACAGCGCCGTTCAAAGCCTCAGAAGTTGCGTTTTTTTCATCCGTCGCACATTTTATCCTTCTGATGAGACTAGACTTATTGCCATTCTTCTTCCGTCCCAAATTTGGCAAAATATCCTTCAGTTGCACATTTGTTTTCTTGGCGAGTTCATCCTCAGTAAAGTTGAAGTGTGCCATAGTTAACACAGTGAATGACCAGGCCCGCGAATCTGATTCTCGCTAAAGCTATTTTTGCTGCTCGGTATCTCTGATCGCAATGGAGCACTGGAGCGCCGCATAGGGGCGGCAAGGACTGAATTGGTCTGAACTATTTAATATTGATAAAAAAGACTGCCAATACATACTTTTTGATTCTTTCTCATGTATGATGGAAAGTAAACTCATGTTTTTCAATTTTTGAGTTCCTTATCGGTATGTTCCGCATAAGCATTGACTGTTTAAAATGGTATATGAGATTCTAGGGCATACTATTTTTGTCCTCAAAAGACACCATACTGCATAGGTGTTGGGAATGTCGAAATGTTGATGCTTTCTGAACTTTTTTTTTCGTAACTGGTGAAATTATAAATACACAGGAGGTAATTCTTTAATCTGTAGAAATACTATCTTGGGTATTTGTGATATACATGCATCCACCATATATACTTTAAACAACTGCATTTGGCAAGCAAAACACTATATTCATGAAAAACTGCGAAAAGCCAAAATTATTATTTTTTTTTTTTATTTTTCATTTATTGTTTTTTGTTTTTTCTTTTTTGTTTTTTTTGTTTTTTGTTTTTGTTTTTTGCTGCACTGATGGAGTATTTCAAGTTCACAATTTCAAGAGAGCAAGGAATTTTATACTGTCAAGGGAAACAGCACATTTTGTTGTGAAAATGTGGTCAAAGGTTGGTGAGAGATTATAATTTGCCACCCAATATCATTATTTTGAGGCCTCACGTGTATACTTGTGTACATTGTATTCATGGGTTTGTGCACCATGGGTGGTCGACAGTGACTAGTCGGGGGAAAAAACCCTGAGCTGCTGGGCTCAATGGCTGCTCTATAGTGGCTGTGTGTGTATTGTGCTTTGGTTGCATCCAGCAGCTTGTATAATGCATCTAATAGTTGTTTTCCAGCAGGATGGACCAGTTTCCCTGCTTGGTCACCCTGGAGGCCATATTGCTATAGCCCAGACGGCACTTCCCATTTAATCGCCAGCTGTAGTATACATACACGACTGCATGTGCCTGCGTTTTTTCACATGTGAATTCTAACTTTGAATGTAGTCTGGTACTATTGCGATCTTTGTTATGAAAATATATTACTTGATGACTGTAGTCAAAAGTACTCTTATGTTACACAAGAACAACTGTATCTGTACTATGAAAAGTTTGCTCAAGCTCTGTTCAATTCTTTGTACGGATCACACAGATCACAGTGTCCATCATAACCTTATGGCCTTCAGCAGTTAGGCAATTGTGGCCATGACACAATGCCGACCTAGCTCCCTATATATTCTGGTTTTGTCAGTTTTCTGTGATAAAAATCCAATATGAATATTTATATATATATACATATATATATATATATATATATATATATATATATATCTATATTTATATATATATATATATATATATATATATATATATATATATATATATATATATAATATACATATATATATATATTACAAAAACTGGATGGCAGGGAGTCCAATATGAAATTTTACGGGACGACAAAATGTAATATTGGGCGAGGCAAAAGCCGAGCCGAATATTACTTTTTGCAGACCCTTAAAAAACATTATATTGTACGACCTGCCATTCAACATTTGTTATGTTCTGCATTTTAAGTAATGATATACCTTGATCCAGCAATGATTACTTACAAATACAGCAGTTATGGCTGTCCGGTTGACCCCAAAATGCCTACCACATGGAACTGAAATGCCTACTGTGGCTTTCTGTCAGCCATGTGGTGCACGTCGTCACGTCACTTGGGGCGCATGTTGTAACGTCACGTTTTTATACTTGTGCATAATGTTTTACCATGTGACATACACGTGCTATCTAATATTATCGTTTCCGCTACCCAAAGGACGTTTTACAGGGCAGGTACATGGTATAGATAGAGACATCTGATTCGTTGCCGTAGTGATATATATATATACATATATATATATATATATATATATATATATATATATATATATATATATATATATATATATATATATATGTATATATCTGAAGGTTAGATTTAAACTTTTGCATGGTAATTTTAATTGTTCCCATTTTCAGGCTAAAATTAAGTTCATGGTAAAACAAAAGGAGGTAAGCCAAATGCGGGGCACAATAAGAAACCATGTGAATTTCTATGACCTGAATTAAAATAGTATCACTACACGCATGTGAACAATCGTTCAAGTATTCAATATTTTCTGCCACTTACCATAGGCAAATATTTATATTTTACATTCTTTTTAGCATTAGCAAAATAGAACTATTTCTGACGTAAAGTTTCTATGAATGCTCTCGATGACGTACATCTGAAATCATAGCAACCTTCTGTAAAGTGCATGCAAGTCAGGACTAGTTTTATTTGTGCTGATAGGCCTAACATTTGTTCCCTGTTAAAGTTCTGCCCCCAACCATGGCATCTTCAAATTATATACGGCACTTGAGTAATGGAATAATCCATCAACGAATATAAAATGCTCTATGGATTTATAATAAAATGTACAGGGAAAACAGATATTAATAAGATCAACTAGTTGCATGGCTTTGAAATTCTAGGCTTGAAATGAAATGATCAACAGAGATCTAACTTCATGCCATACAGGATGTTGGTTTCAAGACATGTTATCATCATCATCATCATCATCATCATCATCATCATCATCATCATCATCATCATCATCATCATCATCATCATCATCACCATCATCACCATCATCATCATCATCATCATCATCATTGTCATAATTATTTGTTTGTTAGATTTTTGTTTGTTTATTGGGACTTGGCAATATAAATGAAGTGAAGTACATGCTGTATATCTCTGTTTAAATTAGAAAACAAACTTTTCTATTTAGGTGACACCTCTGAGTAATCTGTACTTGGTCAAAACATTTCCCGCAGAATCTGCTACGGTGATACATTGATATCTTGTTTTCAGTTAAAAACACGAGGGACTGACAATGATAAGTGTAATGTTATACTGTTATGCACATCCTATGTGAAGAGGACTAAAAGTGGCTTTTCCATTGTATATCATTGTAACGCATTGTAAAGTTGACTTGAAAGATAGTAACATATCCGATAGTAAACGGTCAGGAGGAGCGTTGTCCATTTTTGAGAATATAGTTTTTGGTTTCCAGTTATTAAGGATTGTAATTTTCATTGTGGTTTACATTTTTAGTATTACATTTTAAGATCAGGGCCTATCTACCTTTATGCACCTTTACAAAGGTGGATGCAGCATTCCTGCCCACATTTGATTACGCATTTGTTGTGTTGGATAGTCTTATATGTGCAAAACGAATTTTCATTTCAGTATTGATTGGAAATGTTTGAAATTTCATGCAAGACAAATTTATGGGTTTCTTTTCCAACATGAGAAATGAAACATATTTGTATGAAACATTGCTACATCAGTCGCTGTGCAAGAAGAAACTGAGGAGATTATCACCCAGCGAAGCAAGTTGTGATTTTTACTTTTGGATATCTGAAATGCCATTTCTACTGAAGATAGCAACATTACAGCAACACATAACATAATGATAACTGATACATTTTTCACCAAACCTTCAACATGGACTCTGCGGCCACTTTTCCTTTGTGAGGAAATTGCAGTAATAAAGATGCTACTCTTTTGCTGTAAACTAAGGTGACTGACAAGTCGGAAAAACTAAAAGGCGATAGGCCTAACAGGTCTCTTTTTATTTTTGGCAGAAGTAATGAAATTTGTGTTTTTGGTGGTTAGGCCTATACATTTTGGAAATGAACTAGTGTCTGCAGTTAATGATGAATATTTCTAAGGTTGAGAGGATCGATTTAAAACCACCAGTTGCCTTTTATGGGTGACTGCCTGTCTCAAGTCAGGAGAGAAATTTGTTTCTTCACATTGGTTTTGGAAAAGAAATATTGATGCTTTGGCAAGTCTGGAATCTCTTTGCTGTCATTGTTGGGTTTGGAATTAATGAATATGGATCAGGTTTTCCTGTACTATTTGAAAATTACTTCATTGGCTATGTTGTGCTGTGGGCTTTGTTCTCCGACTCATAGTTATAGTGGAGGTAGAGTGTGTTTGTAATGTTCCAGATTCATAAATATCACAAAAACGATGTAGGCCTACTTTACTCTTTTGCTGTAAACTAAGGTGACTGACAAGTCGGAAAAACTAAAAGGCGATAGGCCTAACAGGTCTCTTTTTATTTTTGGCAGAAGTAATGAAATTTGTGTTTTTGGTGGTTAGGCCTATACATTTTGGAAATGAACTAGTGTCTGCAGTTAATGATGAATATTTCTAAGGTTGAGAGGATCGATTTAAAACCACCAGTTGCCTTTTATGGGTGACTGCCTGTCTCAAGTCAGGAGAGAAATTTGTTTCTTCACATTGGTTTTGGAAAAGAAATATTGATGCTTTGGCAAGTCTGGAATCTCTTTGCTGTCATTGTTGGGTTTGGAATTAATGAATATGGATCAGGTTTTTCTGTACTATTTGAAAATTACTTCATTGGCTATGTTGTGCTGTGGGCTTTGTTCTCCGACTCATAGTTATAGTGGAGGTAGAGTGTGTTTGTAATGTTCCAGATTCATAAATATCACAAAAACGATGTAGGCCTACTTTACTCTTTTGCTGTAAACTAAGGTGACTGACAAGTCGGAAAAACTAAAAGGCGATAGGCCTAACAGGTCTCTTTTTATTTTTGGCAGAAGTAATGAAATTTGTGTTTTTGGTGGTTAGGCCTATACATTTTGGAAATGAACTAGTGTCTGCAGTTAATGATGAATATTTCTAAGGTTGAGAGGATCGATTTAAAACCACCAGTTGCCTTTTATGGGTGACTGCCTGTCTCAAGTCAGGAGAGAAATTTGTTTCTTCACATTGGTTTTGGAAAAGAAATATTGATGCTTTGGCAAGTCTGGAATCTCTTTGCTGTCATTGTTGGGTTTGGAATTAATGAATATGGATCAGGTTTTTCTGTACTATTTGAAAATTACTTCATTGGCTATGTTGTGCTGTGGGCTTTGTTCTCCGACTCATAGTTATAGTGGAGGTAGAGTGTGTTTGTAATGTTCCAGATTCATAAATATCACAAAAACGATGTAGGCCTACTTTACTCTTTTGCTGTAAACTAAGGTGACTGACAAGTCGGAAAAACTAAAAGGCGATAGGCCTTACAGGTCTCTTTTTATTTTTGGCAGAAGTAATGAAATTTGTGTTTTTGGTGGTTAGGCCTATACATTTTGGAAATGAACTAGTGTCTGCAGTTAATGATGAATATTTCTAAGGTTGAGAGGATCGATTTAAAACCACCAGTTGCCTTTTATGGGTGACTGCCTGTCTCAAGTCAGGAGAGAAATTTGTTTCTTCACATTGGTTTTGGAAAAGAAATATTGATGCTTTGGCAAGTCTGGAATCTCTTTGCTGTCATTGTTGGGTTTGGAATTAATGAATATGGATCAGGTTTTTCTGTACTATTTGAAAATTACTTCATTGGCTATGTTGTGCTGTGGGCTTTGTTCTCCGACTCATAGTTATAGTGGAGGTAGAGTGTGTTTGTAATGTTCCAGATTCATAAATATCACAAAAACGATGTAGGCCTACTTTACTCTTTTGCTGTAAACTAAGGTGACTGACAAGTCGGAAAAACTAAAAGGCGATAGGCCTAACAGGTCTCTTTTTATTTTTGGCAGAAGTAATGAAATTTGTGTTTTTGGTGGTTAGGCCTATACATTTTGGAAATGAACTAGTGTCTGCAGTTAATGATGAATATTTCTAAGGTTGAGAGGATCGATTTAAAACCACCAGTTGCCTTTTATGGGTGACTGCCTGTCTCAAGTCAGGAGAGAAATTTGTTTCTTCACATTGGTTTTGGAAAAGAAATATTGATGCTTTGGCAAGTCTGGAATCTCTTTGCTGTCATTGTTGGGTTTGGAATTAATGAATATGGATCAGGTTTTTCTGTACTATTTGAAAATTACTTCATTGGCTATGTTGTGCTGTGGGCTTTGTTCTCCGACTCATAGTTATAGTGGAGGTAGAGTGTGTTTGTAATGTTCCAGATTCATAAATATCACAAAAACGATGTAGGCCTACTTTACTCTTTTGCTGTAAACTAAGGTGACTGACAAGTCGGAAAAACTAAAAGGCGATAGGCCTAACAGGTCTCTTTTTATTTTTGGCAGAAGTAATGAAATTTGTGTTTTTGGTGGTTAGGCCTATACATTTTGGAAATGAACTAGTGTCTGCAGTTAATGATGAATATTTCTAAGGTTGAGAGGATCGATTTAAAACCACCAGTTGCCTTTTATGGGTGACTGCCTGTCTCAAGTCAGGAGAGAAATTTGTTTCTTCACATTGGTTTTGGAAAAGAAATATTGATGCTTTGGCAAGTCTGGAATCTCTTTGCTGTCATTGTTGGGTTTGGAATTAATGAATATGGATCAGGTTTTTCTGTACTATTACATGCACGCCAAGAAAGCATGAACGTACAATGACTACCCCAACGAAAAACGAGAAAGGCGACCAGAATGTCGTCTGTGCATATCTAGTTGTTGACTGACAAAGAGAACTATACAGTACATGTGGGCTGACGATTTCTTCGGACCTGAATATTATAGACAGAATACCAAACACAATTATAATGATATGACCAAAAAGTAGAGCATGTACTTTATGTAATGCTTTTGAAGATTTTGCTCGAAAGGCCAGTAAAATAGCCTTGAATCTCACCCAGGTAATAATAAGTATATTTAATTGCCTACCAAAGGCTGAGCAAAATGAAGCAAACGTGACAACTAAACAGATAAAATTGAAACGCCATAATATGTCAAATGCTACATAATTAATACTATATTTGACATCCGCTACCAAAAGCACAGCATAATATATGCTATCCAGACAATCTAAAACAGCAATGACAGCTCTGCAAACATGTTCCAATCTAAGAGGTCTTCTTCTTAAATATACAACAGTTGCCGGAAAACTCACAGAAAATGAAAATAGCACACATTAACACATTACTGATCTTTGGATAACGTCTGGTAGCAATCGACTACAGCCAAAGTATATGGAAGGGTCGGGAGAACAGATAGATGCAGGCGGCAGAAAGCAACAAAACTGGAAGTTATCGCTGTGAAACTCTCGTAAAGCATTTAAATGTTGTAGCATATCAAAGACTGAGTTTTCAATCTTGTTCCCTGTTAAATTTATAAATTTCAGAGAGTCAAGTCCAACAAAAGCGTTTCTGTTTATAGTATGAATGTTATTGTAAGACATATCCACAATTTCTATCCTTTGCAAATCACTTAGTATGCCTTTGTCCAGTCTTGCCAGAGGAGAAGCGCGCAAAGAAAACTTGACGAGACAGTTTAATCCCGAAAAAAATCCTATTCTAATAACATGCAACGGATTTCTGTTTAAAATAATACTTTCCAGCGAGAACAACCCTCGAAACGTGTTTTGTTTCAACAAAAATATATCATTATGTGAAAGATCTAAATCGTTTAAAGTTGGAAAATTAAAAAATGCGAAGGGTTTTATATGTTTTATATGATTGTTTTTAATTTGCAGTAAATAAATAGCATGGAGGTGTTGATCGTTTTGACATAAAACATCTATCATATTCCCTTGCAGGATAACTGCCCTTTGCCATGGGCTTAGAGAAGGAATTTTTGTTAAATTAGCGTTCAAACAAACCAGACTGTACCCATTGCATGTACAAAACTGATGACAATGTGTCTTTTCACATAAATATTCATCATCAAGAGAAAGTAAACATTGCACTCTTCCATCACATATGTCAAGTTGATGTGAAAATGTGATTTCATCTTTACATCTAAAAAAATGTGAAAATGTGTTATCGGCGCAATCGATTTCCTCCGCGCCGCCAGGACAATCCCATTCATTGTTACATATCATTTGTACAGAGATACAATAGGAACCGGGACATTTGAACTTGGTGGAACATGCATGCTCCTTGCAATTTTGAAGATGGCCCCCATTAGGACAATACATGGCAGTCTCTTGATTTCTGTTGTATGTTTCATACATGCATGCATGAGCTCTCCTGTAACAAGGACTCTTGCTTTCATGTTGGCAAGATAGCCAGTTGGGATCGTCACAGTCATGCTGCACATATTTGTAACTGTTCAGATCAAAATGGTATGTTGCAAATGGTTTTGTGTTGGAGCATTTTCTTTCGTCAGTTCCATCTATACAGTCAATGATTGTGTCACATAGTCTAGAAAAAGGGACACACCCTTTGCTGAAGCACTGGAAGTACATATGCCCGCATGAACATCTTGGTAACACACATTTATTTGCGCAAAGCACAGAGTTGACAATTAAGTCTTCAATAAAACACATGTCAGTGCACTGAAATTCATCAGCTCCTCCAATGCAGTCTTTCACGCCATCACATTTGTGATGTTCTGCAATACAAACACCGTCTGTACACTGATACTGATAGCCCCCACATTTCCATTCTAAGATATATGGCTGACTCTGGCAAATAAATGTGTTCCAATCATGATACAAGTGTCCAGCTGACTGGTTGGATACACGTGGGTGCAGATTAATTAAAAGTTTATGGTCCTTGACACTTAGAATGCTCAAATAGCGATAAAAGAATGTTGCATCATTATTAAAGCACATCTCTGTAGGTCTAATCGTTAAGTGTAAGTGGTCATCTTCTGTATCTGTAATGATAGAAAAGTTTCCATTTTTGAAATTCCAAAGTTTCATGGCCCACACGATTGAATAATATTTGGCAAAGTTAAGTTCAGAAGGAGGCTTTCTCCATTTAACATCCCAGTGTATTTGTATTTCGTTGTACGTGTCGATGTTCCATTTATTTGTTAGAATTATGTACGATGCTGACAATTCATATAAACTACCACCCAAATGGAAACATTTTCCCTGGATATCTTTGTATTCTACATGACTGCTAATCACGTGAGAAAAAAGGCAGGAATCATAAACAAGCAACCATTTTCGATGACAAATTGATTGCTTCAGTTTCCTTGAGTGCCACTTTGCCCATGAATGGTCAGATATATTTGATTGTATTTGAATTTCACATCCAAAAGATGCTAAAGTGATATCTTTAGAGCATGGAACTGTTATCCAGAATGGGATTGCATCAATGGAATGAAACACCATAGCTGTGCAGCTTCCTTTTATATTCCATGTTCTTATTTCGTTTTCAGAAAGCCTACTTGGCAGTTTAAAATGAAGCTTGTGCCATGTGTTTCCTGCGAAATTAAATATATACTTGCGAGGCAACTCAGATGAAAACATCCAAAGGGTCAACACTGGGGCATCACCTGTTGCCCAGCGTGCCTTTATTTTCCCCTATTAATAATTATGTGACTGTATCAATATTACATTAAAATTCGCTACCATTTTGATAACTGTTCACACGCTTGATCATATTCTCGTAATATGCATGCAGGCTGCCAAACTTTTTAATTTGGAGAGTTTCTGTGCACTAAAAACACAAAGTAGTATTGTAATAATATACATTTTTGCACATATAATTCCATCTTCACCATATGGTCCTATGATTGTTTCTGTCTGACAAAATGTCCTTTGTTGCTATTGTTGGCCCGTTTCTATCTTGGGTCATACAGATTTTCAACTGTGCAATGCACAATGGCATTATTCTGATTCGATCAAGTGGACATTTTGTTTTGGTTTAGGTTTAAACCTATTTTATTTAAAAAAAACAATTGGAAAACAGAGCGTGGCCCTAGATAAATACCTCTTGACATGGTAAGATTGAGAAAAGTACACTCGGCACTATCATCAATCGAGACATGCGAGAGTTAGGGTAAACATCACAAAACGGAGACAAATAGAGTAGTAACGCCACACAAGCATAAGTTTTCCAGGCAGCATAAACGCTACAGGTAGGAAAAGAGAGGTAAAGTACGTCTTCACGTACAAAACTTAATTTTACAGCTGGTTGGCCAGTATTTTGATCTTTTAATATATCTATACCTATGTAACTGCCCCCAGTCTGCCAGTTGTCTTAATATACTCATGTATGGCGTTGAATGTAATTTCATTTTGTCGTGTTGTACACCTGTTGGAGCCTAAAAGCAGGGATTGGGTGGTGAAAGGTGCAAAAGAAATTATTCTACCATGCAATGTGTTTCTCTGGTTGATGCAAGAGTCACATTCGCAGAGATAGTGGAAAACATCCTCATTGTGGTTGACACAGGCAAACTTAGGAGAGTTTGTAGGACCCTTTATTATAGAGGTCGGATTTCAAATTGCTGCACCCTATGCGCAAGGGCCCATGGTATACAGCAACTCGCCTCCTATTCCTGATGAACAAATTATTGGCACCTTTGGTTCCCTGATATAGATTTTTCTGCAAGGTCTTCTGATTTACGGACAAATCAGGTAAATCATTCCAGAGTCCGGCAACAAACGGAAAAAATTGAAGAGCCAAATAAATTTGTTCACGATCAGAATAGGGACAGATTTGAACCTGATCTATCTTTATCCCTGTTTCTTTCCACAAAGGGGGGGGGGGCTGGGATAAGATCTTGCAAATATTGAGGACATCCGCTCTTCACAATTTTGAAAAATAAAACCAGTTTGCTTTTTTCACGATTGTTGATAATTTCTCAAGATCAGACTCTTGATAAAAAAGATTATGGGTGGTACCAGCAGTGGCACCATTAATAATTCCGGCAGCAGCTAGTTGGACCTTTTTTCTAAATGACTGGATTCCTGTGTTGTGCAGTTGTCCCAGACTACTGTTCCATATTCCAAAAGAGGTCTTATAAAAGAAAGGTAAACTATTTCACGAGATTTCCTATTTACCTGAAATTGTAAGTATTTCAAGATATTGACCATCTTCATGTCTTTAATAATCAATTCCATTATGTGACAAGACCATGTCCAATCAGAACGGATTGTCAGGCCCAAATGTTTGTGAACAGTCTCGCTTGGCAGTGTACTGCTCATAAAAACTGGATCAGGATACTGCAAAGAATTTTTTCTTTGAAATTGTCATACCCTTAGTTTTTGTAGGGTTGATGGATACAAGCCACTGCCACGAACAAGTTTCTACTTCCTGTAGGTCCGTGCTGAGAGTGTTGGTGGCCGATATGGTATTATCCATCCTTAATAAAAAAAGGGTTGTATCATCGGCAAAAAGTCGTATAGATGACTGAACAATTTTTACAATATCATTGATGTACATCAAAATTAAAAGTGATCCTAGGGCAGACCCCTGTGGGACGCCTGCTCTGACTCGTCCTTATTATGACGACCCTCCTTGGACTACAACTTTTTGCTTGCGTTCGTCTATGTAGTCTCCGAACCACTGCAACAAAGGACCATAAATTCCAGATGTCTGCAGTTTGTAGAGGAGACCCGGGTGATAAAGGTGGTTGAAGGCCTTGGTCATATCGCAAAAAATAACTCTTACATCTTTCTGTAGGTCTACTGCTTGACAAATATGGTGGTTCAGAAACAAGAGTTAGTTGACTGCGCTATCACCGTGTAAAAAGCCAGACCCTGATTCTGAACGTACCAAATTGTCATGACATAACCAAACACATGTTTGAAGATTGCCTTCTCGAAAACCTTATCAGCAGAACTTAGAAGTGATATGGGTCTGTAATTGTTGCAGTCGCTACGAGATCCTTTTTTGAAAATATATATTTTGTGTTGTCGTCTGACTTCTATTCAGTTTTGAATTAATGTAGTAATCGACTTTTGTATAAAAGAACAGCTGTATAAATTGTATTTAGTATATTATAGATACAAGCAAACATGGGGGGGGGGGGCACGGCCACTTTACAATTCTGACATTACATTATATATATTGTAATATGCAGAAATTTCATATAGTTCTGTCATAACAGGGTATGCTACAATCCCAATTCCAATCAATGATTGTTACATTGTATTTATACGATATAAAATACACATGGTGGGAAAGTAGTTTGCTTCGGTTGCACTTTTTTCTACTATCAAGCTTCTAATGTGGTATATTGATCAGGATTTTATGTCTGCCTGTGCAACATAAACATACTGTGTTGCCGTAATTTTCATAAAATACACATTACTGCATTAATTGCACACACCAATTACTGAAGCCCTTTCCAATCCAGTTAATAAGCAAATCACAGCTACGGGCACCGAGCCACTCAGGGTGGCAGCAATCTTCAATACAGCTGGTTATATGAATAACTATGTCGTCTTTCTTATCACAATTAGTGAAACATGCTTTCCCATAAAAAAAAATCCTTATCCTTTACTTATGGTACATCGGAATTTTAGAATAATTTGCCACTGCTTGGTAAATGTAAATATGAAAATTAGTTGGGGGGGGGGGGCTGAAATATACAAGACTGCAAACGTTCTCCGTTGAGTCAACTTTGCATTTTGATACTTAAGTGACCATATGAACTTTAAAAAACAAGGTCACTCATGTGTAATCGTACCTGTGCACGTATGCAGCGTGGTAATCCTGCTGAATATCCCCTTAAATATTTTAATCAGCTTGAATGAAATTTACAAACATCAACCAGTCCCCTCGAGGATTCATTAATGGCACCGAATATCATCCCTACTTTTGCAGAGATCACCAATCATACAATAATTATGTTTGAAAAAAAATATTTTGTTGAGATTGGAAATGAAGATAGGCCTGTGAATATATTAAATGAACGAGAAACCCCAGAATCGTTTCTCTTATTTGAGGTTATAGTATGAGCGGAGTGTCCTATTCACCATCATTTTGTAAATGCTATACAAAATCTGTTCAAAACTTTCACCCGCTACTTCGTTACTTCTTTATTTAGTTCATATTGAAACTTGTTGGGATATACGTTGGGTAGACCACTAAAATGTCCTTTCAATTATGCATCTTTTTTTGAGGTGTCAAGAAGGTCTCGTTTACTGTTCACACAGATATTTTGCCCCATGCTCAAGACTCATGACACAAAATTGGACTTTAACACCTCATGATGAATCAAAATGATATTACTTCATTCAGTATAATTTAGTTGTTTATCATTGAGCAGATTTCGGAGAGTTGGGTGGATAACTTGAAGCCTTCAAACAGTTGGTAGTGATAGAAGTAATAGGCAACGTAACCCGGAATATAGTAAAATTGGATTAAATAATAGAACAAAGAAATGTCAATAAAAATACACTCCAAAGCAAGGCACACTAGTGGAGCAGGCTGTAACACAATTTCAAAAGGCCTGTGATGATTATACACTTCTTATTCTATGCTATTTGGGGTGAGTTATCATTTTCAAGAGTGACATTCAAAAGTAGTAACGCACTGTTGATCGCATGACCTAAGCATTGTTACAGGAAAATTGTGACGCGCCTGCATCAATGACGTGATGAATCGACATTTAGACAAAGTCAAATGCGCGCGAGCAATGTTTGATTATACGTCAGGCGTGATGTGGAAAAATAAGACGAACATAAACAAGCCAGGCATACCAGAGGTTGGCATTAAAAGTAGGCTAAGGGCACATTTTATTATTAAACATAAAATATGTACAATCTTACATGGCTGGACAGTGAGTTATCATTTTTTCTTCACCCAGGATTATTGTTGGTGTGAAAAACAAGAGGTGACCTGCGGCCACTTGTGATGTTCGCAACCAACAATGATCCCTCCCTCGTGAGAGAAAAATAATAACTCACTATCAGCTATGCAAGATTCTCTATATGTAGATAGAGACTCAGCTAATGAAACATTAGGCCCGAGAGGCCGTAAATTGCTTACAACAGGTAAGATAGTTACTCCAACGGAGTGCAGCTAGATCATACAGTGCACTCGGCTCTCACATGTCTCTTAGATTGGTGACTGATTTTTTACGTTATGAACGAGAGATTGCAGAGCTGAAACCGGCCTTATGTAAGGCTAGTCTAGAGGTGTTTAAACATGATCTTAAAAGGAAAGAAAAACAGTTATCTCAAATAATCAGTAATCATTAAGCATCATGATCGACATCCAAATTCGAATTCGTCCAAATATGACAAGTAAAAAAGAAACTCCAAACAGATACATCCACAAAATAAAATAACTAATGTCATGAAAAATAGATGTGGACAACAGTTTTCAATGATGTCAAAGAGACTGCACCAAATGCCGTGTAATCAAGAGTTAACCATGATCGAACTCGCCAGTCATCCAACAAGCCATGTCAAAATCTAGTAGGTTCAAAATAGATATACGCCGACATAAATAAAGTATGGAGGAAAACATCTTTCTCGTGACTGGTATGAACTCAGAGTTAGTAGCAGCTTAAATCGATTTGATGCTTGCAACTTTAAACTTCAAGGGGCATCTTGCTCTGTATATATATAATATTAAACTGCTGAGTACATTTACTAATAGCTCACAACCTTTATTGTATAACCTTTCAAATCCGCCTTATATTTTGCATGATAGGGACTCACTTTATCTATAAATTTCAGAACTGATTCTTTCAACTTTTTTTTTTCATATCCCTACTTTACCAGTATCAAATGAAAGTGTATGACGGAATTCGAAGTTGTCAAAATCAGTGCATATTCTAGCAAATGCAATAAACAGTGACACCTAGAGGCTATAAGCAAGCCTGAAAGGAATATACGTATCCATGACAGGGTAGTTAGCAATATTAAGTTTGAATTGATTTCGTTTCTGATACAGTTTAAACTTTAATGACATAAGAAACACCAAAAGTATTTGATACCTAAGTCACTTATATCTGTAAAAGTATTTCTGTACTACACACAAACCATACATGGGAGTTATCTTCATGATCCAAACATGATGTACGCATTGTGATCAGAGTTTTATCTCTTTAATTGTTAAATAAACATTGACTAGTAAGCCGACAATGAACGATGTTAAAAACATCGAATTAAGTCATTGCGTGCTTAACATAAATTGATAGAAATCAGTGCATTCTAGCGAACATATCTACGGAAAAATAGTATCCTATGATTTGTTTGTACTCTGTGAGCTGTGGTGACGTTAAAGTGAATGCAGATGTCCAGATTCCTTTACCGTGGACAGGATTACATAGTCGGAAAAATTTAAAACGGAAATACAAATTTCTGTAAAATAAAAACCTTCCAACCCTGTTTTCAAAAGTTACTATACCAGAATCCACTTTTTAAAATAAACTATTATCAGAAAGCAGAAAAACAAGACAGCAAAACTTCAATTGACGCAAGGCATTATGATGTGTGCATAAGCTGGGCTATGAATAAACAAACATAGCCAACAAACGGCGTGACAGCACGTGCCTAGCATTTTGAGATTTTATACGATCGTGTGTAAAATGTTAAAGTCAAATGTTACTTTGGCTTTGTGCGACTGTCTCAGTATGTATTGCGTCATGTTCAAAAAGGTGCGCACGAACAAATGTGTGGTTTGCCAGCTACGGTAATGTACCCCATTTGGGATTTGTAATGGATGATTATACCTGGTACAGACACAAGCGACAGGACCGATGAAAGTTCAGGTAGTAAGTCTTGTTTTTAAAATATTATAACGACCGCTTGCTCGGTAAACTCGGAGAATGGACACCTGAAATTTAGCAAAGTATTACGAAAATAATCACTGAACACCAGCACCTAACAATGCTGTGTTTGAGTTCTCTTTACAAAAAAAGCCCGGGAAAATAACGGAACACCATGGGTAGCTTTTTTCTTTACTTTCAACTCGCTTCTAGTTGGTTAGAACGACTGCTCGTTTTTGTGATCAAATGGATGGTCGTTTGTAAGTACAGCTTGACCTGTCTGCTCTTCTGCCGCAATTGCGCTGTCTATTAAATCTTGTTCATCTTCACCAGATATGTGAAGAAATTCAGATTGCCATCTTCATCATGATGCTCCCTACCACTGTTGAAGTTCTCCTGTCTTGCCATGTTTAGCACTAATGCAGTTTTGTGGGCTACTGCACACTGGCTGAGAGAAAGGCAATGTTTGTGACGTCTACAACAGTTTTGCGCGAGGAACCACGATCTGGAGGAAAGTCGCGCTTTTGACTTGCCAAGGAGGTTCATTTTAACTGCACTTAAATCCTCATTTTAAATTGATATATGTGTAAAATTACCGGATATTATGTCTGAGACATTTGAACCAAAACTTTGTGGGAAGTTCGATCCCATCAATTAATATGACCTTTAACGTACAGACAGCTGTGAGTAATGGTTTCGGTCATAAATAATAATGAAATAATTTTCGTGACCCCTTTTCTTAGAACGACTTTGAAGTCAGTTAGATAATTTGGAGAAATAAAAGTGTTAATGACCACACTCTTTCAATGTCTTCATAAAAATAAAAATAAAACGGTTTTGTTGGCCATTGATGAACAGTTCATAGTATATATTGGCCCAGGATATTGGCAAACACCCTCACATCGTCAGACTATTGTCATTGGTGTAACTTCCTTGGTTTACACCCAGCGCTAGGCTACCAACACAATGCAGTACTCACCAAATCAGTGATCTGACAAAGCTTTAGGCTTCAGCGACCATTCACTTATGGCGATCATGTGGTGCACAGCTTGCATGATTGACGGGCACTATTGTCTTCTTGTGTTGATAAGGAACCAGGAAGAGACATATGGTATTTAATATTCGAAGTTTTTTTTTCTTATATATGTATTTACTTTTTTACGTTCCGATTTACAATTTTGGCAGTCGATACATATAATGTACACCTGTCAAAATTAACAAAAATTAATAAATTGTATATCAAAACTGTTTGGTGTGTCTCGTGTATTTAATTCATCATCATCATCATCTTCATTAAACATTATTATCACCAAGTGTGAACATTCTGAGTCATTTTCATCCGAACAAAATAGCATTAACTTACTCTGTACCAGGAGGCAGCATTTAATTCAAGGTCAGCTACACTGGCTAAAAAAAGCATCAAATGAAGGATGAAGGACTTGCAAGTGAAGATAGTTACCATTGCAAAGATAAAACCAGAGGGACCACGTGCCAGATACAGGACGAGACATGGTACAGGATCCATTGGTCCTAGCATGGGACCCTAGACCAGACTGTAATCTTTCCCTCGATGTTCCTGAGACCACTGTGATATTAAGACTGATAGAGCAAAATCGGAAGCAGCAAACTTATATGTTGTTGCTAATGCAGCTGTCCAAACCTGAAAAGTAAGAACTCAATGGTGATCCCTAGGGTATCATACATTTACCAGGTCCTTTGATCATATGATTAAGCAACACAGAATTGACAGTGCAGGTACGTTGTTGCAGGGCTAATCAACTTGTACAGTCCTGCATAGCCCTGGATCCAGAAGATGGCAACATAAAAGCCAGTAAGCTATTTGAAAACAGGTCTGGAAAGGTGCATAATATTTTACGGAGCAGGTCACACTAAATAACCGGAAGGGCAGTTGTCAAGTTCAGAGAAAGATGAATTGCTTCACAGTTCACAAACGCTAGGCGTGAAAACTCTGCTTGTTTAGAGAAAAACCGTTGCAAATTCTCCATATATCTGAAAAACAGATATGGAACTGAAGTGAGGAAAATTAAAACAAAATATCTCAGTGCTATTTGATTTTCTGACCTTATCGAATTTATGTACTTCGTATCAGAAGACTGGGGGTTCGTGTCCCATCGTGGTCACAATACTCTGTGACACTGGAATCGCCATGCAACTTTACCGCAAAACGTTTAACACATAAATCAAAAAGAACTTCTAAATGGAGAGACGTTCATTTTATTCATTGTTATACGGCAAACAGTACATCCATGTGGATCATACCATTGTGTTATCAATAAACTTATATTGCTGCAGCGTTGTCGTTGAACCTAGCTCCCAAATCTTTTCGTACAAAGACACCTTTGTGGATCCAGATTTGGAGACTCAACTCATATTTGTAAGTCACATTTGTTAACGTGGTTTGTGGTTACATATCTTGACAGAACACATGGCTGTTGTGTAATAACTTGTGTTCAAAACATTTGTATTGACCAGTAATCAAATATGCATTCTTAATCAACTTTTCAGGACAGTGCATAGATGTTCTTGTTCTCATTGATATGATCAAATTAATAATGAGGATAACAATATCGATATAAGACAATAACCTTGTGATTATCGTGAATATTGACTTTGCAGTATATGGATACCTTAAAGTTTCGCTTAAAACGAAAAACCCGACGTGAACGTGCACACTTGACTTATTTCTTCAGCAATTTTAACACAGCCCTGATACTTAGATATATATATATATATATATATATATATATATATATATATATATATATAACTGTGTGGACAACGTAGAAAACTCATAAAGCCAGAAATACATGATTCTGAGTATAACTTCAAAATTTTTTATGCTTATAATGGATAAACCTTTCCAAAATATATATGATAAACGTCACAGAGAAACCCATTCTGCGACTAATTTTTCAAGAATGGATACAAGTACTATACACTTGTGAATACCAGCGATTTCAACGTATCAAATATATATATATATATATATATATATATATATATATATATATATATATATATATATATATACTCACTAAATGACGGGGTCTGTACTGAGATGTCATGACGAGAACCAACACACAGATATTGGTTCGTCCTCGACAAACATATTCTAAAAAATTAATAACGTGATTCTTGTACACTCTTATATGGTAAGAAGGAATCCAGATTTACAATGTTACGACTTTATAATACTCATTACAAGAGCAGAAATGCGTCATTCTTTAAACAGTCCTGCTTGAAATTCCTTTTTTAAAAAAAGCCGACCAAATAGGGGGCTGAAAACTTGAAATCACACTATACCCTGTTTGAGATGAAACCCGGTTGACCAACAAATACCAGGAAGAACGACTGCAGTATAAAATCAGCTAATATATGCAAGTGAATCAGACTAAGCAAGAAACGACCTCACGGGAGCCTATGTCCCCGAAATATCTGCTTTGCCTGAACTGAACAAACAAGTTCTGTGTATAGGCTTCCAGTTTACCAAAGAAACAATTTACTGCGATAATATGAGACCTAGTTACATCTGATATCAGGATTTTAAATGTATGCCCGTACCAAGATGAGCAAACCTTTGCCTGTATATTTATACATAAATCATCCGTTATCTGTCTATATCCAGATGAAGTACAAACTGCGTAAAAAGGAAGAAGGTAGCCATCTATATCACTGTATTTATATTTAAAGAGAAATAAAGAAAATTCAAATTAATCATAAAATAATTTGACACTCCCCCATATTTTTTTTATGTCAAAGCCTTTCAATTTGGAAGTGTATAACACAAAGTTATTCTTTGATAGAAAATCTATTGTTTAACACTTTCTATCTTCCTATCTATATATAAACAAGATAGGGAAGAAATTTAAGTTCACAACCTGTTTAGAAAATATTCATTGTCAACTGTTCATACATATACATAACCGATCATAATATATACCATCTCATATGTCAACAAATGACTATAGCAAGAACCATAAAGCCATCCTAAGGTCAGACAATATATAATTACAATGTCATTTATTACCATTTAAGACTACAATAGAAACACCGTTATACAATCCAGTGTTTATACCAGATGATAGGGCACATGTTCAAATATTACCAAACATTCGAGAATAGCAACCTGAATATAGATATATATGAGAAAACAGTTTATAATTATAGGATTGAGACAACACAGACTCATGAAATCTCGCTTGATCTACAAACATATGATATTATTTTCAGGCTTTATGCAAATTGTTGACCATGAGTGAAAATTAACACACCCAACATATAAAAAAAATACACGTTGAAATATGATACACATAATTAATCACCACAATTTCTAACCCATTCATCTATATGTTACCATGGCAATTTATGCATGTAATAATAATTGTATTAAATTGTTTACATGTCTGCTTCAAGTCTAACAATATGGTGAACAGATCGACGAAGTTCGGTAACTTTAGTTTTAAAGTTAAACAGAACAAACTTTGCCATATCTGCGTCATTACACTTCCTTCATGATAGCAAGAGGCCAAAGCTTACGAGGCAAACCTTTGTCTGACAGCTCAACTACTTTAACATTTTCAATAGGTACCTGCCATTTTGGACGTATATCTAATGATGGTAAGTAAGGTTTGAGCCATTTTGACTAAAACAAGATTAGCCCAATGCTGCGAAAAATTGAATCTACTTCTATAAAGATCTGGTACATTAGAGACACAGGGCTGTAAATCTGGACACATATGCTGTGTCGCTAAAGCACTGGGGGCTAAAGCTATGAAGTCACTCTGATCATAACTAACCCTCGTTAATGGTCTACTATTTACTATGTCTTCAACCGCACAAAAAGTATTCTGAAGGACCTCATTTGTAAGTTTCTCACTATAGGGAATAACAGCTATAAACACTCACTTGATAACTCCAATTGAACGTTCCCATTAACCTCCCCAATGAGGTGCCCCAGGGACACTAAAACAGAAGTTAATCGATCTTGAAGCAGCATATTGCTTTAAAGTTTTTCTAGAATGGAATTTAAAGGCCTTGCACACCATGATCACAGTATATAGTGTTAATTTCTCCACTGCGCCTCGAGATAATACTACATAGACCCCACAAGAAAGAATCAACATCCAGGGAATACAACGCTTCTTTTGTCCTGTATAAAAGGTGGGCAAATATGGACCAAAACAATCTATCCCAAGAGGGGTAAAGGCTGGCATGTAAGGTATACTCATAGCAGAATGTAAATCAGCCATAATTTGAGATGCAGGTTTCGCATATAGCCTTTTGCAAATAACACATCCTCTGATAGCATGATGAACACAACAAAGTGCTTTTGTTATCCAACATTCAGCTCGAACAAGACTCAAAGTCCTGTCTAAACCCAAATGAGCATTAATGAAAATGATATGCTTTACATTCAGCAATAACACTACAATGTGCTATAAGGATTGGATACACGCTTGTTTTGCCACCAAATATATTGACCTTCATCCGGAAATGAACTAACTTCCTGTCCATGTACCAGAAAAAAAGTCAAACATCATGATCATATGATGGGATCAAAATGTGGTTGTATATTACGCGAATATCCTCCTGTATACCGTACTGATACAACGTGAACCTGAGCAAAACACACAACAGTTTGTTTACGAAATCTGGACCTTACAAGCACAGATCGTTTCAAGACTGACCTACAAACTGGTCTGAGCAATCAAATACCACACAAACTTTCCCTGGCTTATTTTGATTAATTACGCAATGATGCGGCAGGTATAAAATTCTATCAGAATCATATAATGCATTATTTGGAATTATTTCTGCATGTTTTCAATCAAGCTATTTGGCAATTTCTTGGTCATACCTAGAAAGCATGTCTGTCTTAGTCAATCGTTTTACAAGGTTTTCCAAACGCTTGATAGCCATAGACAAATTATTTGCGATAGGATCAGCTGGGTTTTTTCCATGGAATTGGCATCATATATTGGTTGTCCCCAATTCTGACAGTGCTATCCCACAAATCAAGAGCTTTCTTTTCGTCGATGGACATCGATGCTTCGATGAATGGAGCATTCTCAATTTCCCATAATTTGTGTGCAACAGGCTCTGAACTTTGAACCAACGTATCATTATCATGTACAACCACAGTACCATTGACTGAAGCTGTTTTATATACATGGTCACGAATGCAGGGAACTTGGGTTACAGCAGCCATACCTTCAGGGCTAACTTCGCTATCTGGTTCAACAGCGTGACAGCATATACTTTCAGTTTTTGTAAAACTACTGGGTGGAAAATAAGACTCTTGGATTAATAAACTGTTATTAGTACCCCGCCCACTTGGTGGGGGACAATAGGTTTGCACCTCGTCCGTCCGTCCTGCCGTCCGTCCGTCCTTCCGTCCGTCCGTCCGAAGCTTCTCCGGGCCATATTTCCTACACCATAACACCCACAGCTACCAAATTTAATGTGTTTGTACTTCCTAGGATAGAAGTGTATGGTGTGCCAAAAGTAGGTCACTAGGTCAAATATCTGGGTCACAGAATACATGTGTATAAAAAATCTTGTCCGGGCCGTAACTTTTTTGTCCTTTTACTTAGAGTCATGAAATGTTACACAAATTTGAAGCTTAGTCTAAGAAAGTGTCATAAAGCAAAACTATGTCACTAGGTCAAATATTTGGGTCACCGATTGATATGTAAATATACAGAAACAAATTTTGTCCGGCACATATCTTCACTATATTAATGCTACCTCTTCAATTTTTTTTATGGTGGGTAGACCTTAGGTAGTAGCTGTGCATAGGCATTGTTTTGTGTGGCTAATTACTTGCATTAATTAATTATTTAACAAAGTTCGTTAAGTAAGACAAATTTTGTCCGGGCCATATCTTCTAAACTATCAATGCTAGCCCTTTGAATTTTTTGTGGTGGATAGACCATAGGTAGTAGGTGTGCATACGCATTGTTTTGTGTGGATAATTACTTGCATTAATTAATTAATTAACGAAGTTCATTAAGCAAGCTCAAGATACAATACAAATTTTGTCCGGGCCATATCTTCTAAATTATTGATGCCAGCCCTTTGATTTTTTATGGTGGGTAGACCTTAGAGGGGATATGGTAATGGGCACCGTCCGTGTGTCCGTCCGTCCGTCAAATATTTGGGTCACAGTAATACATATATGTACAGTATTTTCATGTCCTTACTCTAATTCTTAAAACATTTTGACTTCTTGTTATAAAAGTTTACTGATAATGTATTGTGACCTAAAAGTGTGTCACGACGCAAAACTACGTCACCAGGTCAAATATCTAGGTCACAGTGTAAACTCCATGTAAAACCTTGTCCATGCCATATTTCCCTTACTATAATACTTACAGCTACCAAATTTATTATTTTAATACTACCTGGGGAGTTGTTGTGTCACATGGCAAAAGTAGGTCACTAGGTCGAATATCTAGGTCACTGTGAAATCCATTCAAAATCTTGTCCGGGCCATAACTTTTTTGTCCTTTTACTTAGATTTATGAAATTTTACACAAATGTGAAGCTTCATCTAAGAATGTGCCATACTTTTATTTTTTTTTTTTCATCTAGGTAACACCCCTATATAGTAGTCCATTCAACCTCGTGGGCGACAAGCGGGGGACTATGTATTGCTCTGCAATACTCATTAACTTGTTTTCAAGAGATTTGCTAACAACAGGAAAATCTGACAGTGGAGCTCTTGTACCACTCTGATTATCAATCACAGAAGCTGAGACGAAATTGCATATCATTACATGACTGAACTTGGAGTGAGGTACATGACCTTGAATGCACCAACCTAATTTGTACTTGATTGCAACAGAGAGATTCGTGCCTGCCTGGACGATCTTTAAAGGAATTGAACAATCTGTGTTATCGTGACCTATAAAAATATCGATATTATGGCTGTATGTAGCCTATGAAATGCCAAAATCTTTCAGATGAGGAAAATCTGTAGGATTGATTGCCGCATCAGGACCAGAGATGTTATCAACAACATTGACCCCTGATTTTAGAACACTTTTGCCATCCAATGCTGAAGTAGCAGTAAATAAACATGTTTAGAAACAGCTAGCAAGACTCATTGCATTGTCTTTAACAGGTATTGTGGAGATAGTTCAGTAATGACCAGGAACTACTTTTTTTTTTTTTTTGCTTGCTTTAATTTTTCTGCTTTCTTTTGGTTTTTTGAGTTTTGTTTTTGTTTATGTTTTATGGGGGGTCTTTTTTTGGCATTTGGTGAGAATTCTTTCTTTTGTTTTGATTATGTGGTAGCTAGCTTGAATATACGGGATGTGAATATTTTGGATTTAAGAATATGTTAACATATGGATTTATGACTAATGTAAATTAGAAGAATTTTGTTTCTATTACTAAGTTCATGTTATCTACTGCATATATATATATATATATATATATATATATATATATATATATACTGAACCAAACAAATAACGCAACTTTCTCATTTGGGTTTATTTTCACATTGGAACTGTATTTAAAGTTCAGAAAGATACGAACCGTTGCTAAATCAGTCTAAAATAATGCAGCAAGTAGTGTGACCTCAAGGTCGAGTACCCTGACCTTGCCATGGGGTCATTGTCATGAATCAAGAGTGACTACAGCAGGCTATTTTACGCAAGTCTCTGACACCTGAAATTAAGGTTGCCAAGTGTTTGATTCTGGGACAGGAAAAGGCCACATTGAAATCAGCCCAAGCGTAACTGTGTGCGAGGATATGAGGCTTTCAAAGTTTGGTGGTTGTGCTTAATCAAGGACAACTGCAGGATTCAGTGTTACCCACATGACTAAAACATTCGCACCTTTACTGGTTGGGTGTAGCCCCTCACGGACAATAAAAGGGCAGCATGGGATTCATTTGGCACAGTATTCCAAGAACTATGGGTCGATTATCAACAGTAGATCGGGAGAGAGGAATTGGCATGCTACAGGCTGTTTTATCTGCAGCAGAGGTGGCAAAAAGACTGCAAGTCCACAAATCCACTATATCCAGTCTTGCTACAAGATTCCAGGAGACTGGGGCCACAGCTGATAGACAGCATCCTGGGAGACCAAGAGAAACCACACCTGCACAAGACCAACACATCAGGGTGTCACATCTGCGGAACAGAACTCGACCAGCCACTAGAACTGCACAACAGACACCTGGCAGAACCAATAACAGAATATCTGCCCTGACCGTCCGTAATAGACTACACGAACACCATCTACACGCCAGGTGTCCTTACAGGGGTCAAATTTTGACACAGGCAAGAAGGCAAGCCCAACGACAATCGGCTACTGCCCATACTCGCTGGACCCATCAACAGTGGAGGGATGTGCTATTCACCGATGAATCCCACTTCACCCTGTATCATGCAGATGGTAGGACATGTGTTTGGCGACGAAGGGGAGAACGCTACTCAGATGCCTGTGTGCTGGAAACAGATCGATTTGGAGGTGCGTCAGTGATGGTGTGGGTTGGAATTTCATTCACAGCCAAAACCCAGCTAATCTTCATTGAAGGCAATATTAACGCTGCCCATTACAGGGATGAGATCCTTCAGCCTGTTGCTGTCCCTTTCATTAGACACCACCAACTCCACTTGCTTCAACAGGACAATGCTCGGCCCCATGCCGCTAGACTGACGATGGATTTTCTGCAAGGAGAAGGAATTAACGTTTTGCCATGGCCAGCCTTCTCACCTGATATCAATCCCATTGAGCATCCTTGTGACTACCTTGACCAGCGTGTTCAGAGACGGGATCCAGTGCCTGCCAACCGCCAGCAGCTTCGCCAGGCTCTTCAAGAAGAGTGGGATCGTGTGCCCCGGCAGATGGTGCAGCGGCTAGTGTCATCCATGCACCGACGTTGCATAGCAGTTACAGATGCTAATGGTGGTCACACACAGTATTAGTGGACATGCCAATTTGTGAACTTTACAAATCAATGTTGCCCTGTTTATTGCCAGCTGGTCGCACCCTCGTTGACAGTTTCAAGTTTTTGTTTTTCACATGTTATGCCAAAAAGACTGTAGAATATGGATCTAATTTGTCTTTGTGATATGAAAGTAACAATAAATATTAAAGTTAAAAAGTTTAAGGGTTGCGTTATTTGTTTGGTCCAGTATATATGTAAATATATATATATATATATATATATATATATATATATATATATATATATATATATATATATATATATATATATATATATATATACCTTGCTACAGAATACAAAATGATTACAACACGTTTTTTCTTCTTCAATGTCGGCAAAACAGATTAATTTTTTTTTTATGTAGCATTGGTATAAATGATTTCCATACCACAAATTTAATTTTATCAAAATTTGCACATGTCATCTGCATATTTTCTGTTTTAACAAAGAGTGTTTTATATTTCCCACTTTAAAAGAGGTCCCATCTCCTGATGTTTTGACAGAAATCTCAAACTGAAATTCATATTCAGAAATGTCAAAACGAATCTGGACAAACAGTAACTTTAATACCAACTGCCAGGGGCCTGTGATGAACTTATCTTATTTTAGTTTTCTTAAAAACTACTTAGTTATTTGATTTGTCCCCAGAATTTATTTTCGAATACTCAATGCAACGTACAAGACCAAAGATACTAAAAATCTAAATAGCATAACAAACACAGGGACTTTGGCTTTTGTGTGTGGATATTAATATGTGAACATCTGTTGATCTTGGTTTTTTTTTTTTTTTGTTTTTTTTGTTTTTTTTTTTTTTTTTCGTTTTGATTAGAGAGCGGCTGGTATATGAATCTATATATGTGCGTGACAGACACAGACACAGACACACAGACAGACACACACACAGTCACACACACAAATATATATATATATATATATATATATATATATATATATATATATATATATATATGCATGTGTGTGTTTCTTTATCCGTGTAATACATAGGTACTCTAAGTATACTTACATGCTGCCATCTTAATCCTATAAAGACCATAGATGTGCGATAAAGTTTGAGCAGTGTATGTGAAATTGTGGAATGAAAGACTCCATATATTAAAATATACATTTCTGTCCACTCATTAATTCCGATTAATAAAGAATGACGATAATGGCATTCTCTGTTTGCACTGATCCAGCTCCAGGAAAGGGACCTAGGTTGGTTGTCTAACTGTGGAAAATAATACATAAATCGACCAGGAAAGCGAACAGCGTTTTCAATTGTTTTACTGTCTATAAACAAGTCACCTTCAGAGGAAAGGGTTTCTTCTAACAACACCTTATATTGTGGGAGTAAATAATTTAATTTTGTGAGAATATATATATGACAATTATTGCGTCCGCTTGGCATCAACAACAAATGAAACATACAGTTTCTAGAGTGACCACAAAATAAAGGTGTTATCAGTACAGTAAGGTTTCTTACGGGGTCTGATGTAGGACTATAAACCCATTTAGTATCATTTTGCACAAAAGTGAGCATATAAGAATAAGAGCAATTTTGTCCAATTTCAAGTAATGCATTTTGTCTGCGTGGCAATTTTATCAAAATTTTTATTTTGTTCGAAAGTTTGCAGTGCAATATACATTTAATGCGTGTCCCTATGTGAATACTTCGGACATTGTCACGGGACATTTGGATACAAACCCCTGCAGTAATACGAATGTACATTGCTAAAGATACCAGGAGTCTCTGGTATATTAATAGTCGGAAAGTGGAAGAAAATTTAAAGACACCATCCCGTATTGTATATATATATAGATCAAGCCACAAGTGAAAATTGTCACGGTAGTCAACATTATAAAGAGTTGCACATTTGGTTTGAGACCCCACATTGGTATGTACCATTGAAATTAATTTGCTTTTTGCTCGAGAGTTGCGGATATTTAAAACACAGACCGGTATTCTAATAGCTGGTTTCGGAAAGTAAGTTAAAACGAAACATTTTTCATTGCCAATTTGAATAAAAGTGCCATGTGTCATTGTTGTTGCACGTTTTAAAGGCATGCAATATTTTGTTATGCCTTTGCAAGAAACTTGATAAAATGAAAATATAAATCTTGCCCACGTGTTTGATAAATAATGATAAAAAATGGCAATCAAAACTGAATATGATGATGTAAGTCTGATCAGATCAGGGGGACTCCATTTCATCCAGTTCTTGCAAAAATGGATAATTTGGGCTTCAGGTGAAATGCTATCTGCATTGTAAATTACCAAACCACCTTTCAAGCACAAAGACACTGTAGGCCCCTTCCATTCAAAATTTATCAAGGAGAAATGGATGTATGTGCCATAGGGCGAGATAAATATAATATGTTTCAACCTGCATTGTTTGATATATGTGTATAAAAATGGGAAGTATGAACCCAGGTGAAAAATCTTACTTTTCCTTTTAGCAAGAAGTACATGCGCACATGTAACTGCATGAATGCTACTCTGAAAAAACACACCGATCTTATAAGATGCATTACTGGCCAAAGACGATGTGGCCAGTTCAGCAAGAAATATATGTCCTGTGGTTGACATTCCAGAGTTACATTTTTTTCTCCGCATCGAATTTCCACTTTTGGAGTACAATAATGACTGACCTATAGACGAACCATCAAACACTTTGAATATTAATGAAGGATTTCGGTCTAGGTAGATTTGGACTTGGATATTAAAATGTAAGCCAGCTACACTATGAATAACTAAAATTTGTCTTTTTTGTTTGGTGCTCTGGTGTAGTGTTTTCCAAAGGCGCATATCCAAATGCATAACTGAATGTAGGGGTAACAAATTAATACGCTTCTGTTTTGCGAGAGTGGTTTTCTCAAGTAATTGATAAATGCCTGAAAAACGCACCTCAACACAGTAGCAACTGCATTTATATATAAATCTGATAAGGTAGATGTGTTGTTTTGAGGACACAATAAATTTGTCGTGCTCTCCACAGAAGTATTTCATTTCATTGGTACCTGGAAATCCAAATGCAAAGTAATCATATGAACAGCGCCAAGATTTGTTCATAACAAATAACCGAAGGACATATATATCAATGTCCATGTTGGTTACACCACAAATTAACCAAAGTGGTAGCCTGAAGTTGCCATAATAGCACCAATGTGTCTCCCTGTACATAATTCGTTCACAGTTGGCAGTGTACAATTGTGGCATGCCACTTTTTTTCTGCCTTGGATTGTTTACAACTTTCTGCTGTGTTGATTTTGCAGAACATACCTTGAAATAATCGCGTGCACAATGTGTTGCATCTCGAATTGAAGGCAGCATCTTATATTGAAAATGTCTCAAACAAGTATTAATGATGCGTATTATTCCTAAAGAATCATATTTTGATGTATATATTTTCTGCTATTTGATATGATAGTTTAATTCCAGAACAAATTAAAGCACTGGAACAAAAATACCCACCTCCAGTAGTATATTTGCAACCAATTGGGTAAATATCTATCTTATTGCCATAAGATACCAAAACTATGTACGATTCAATATCACATTCTGAAACTTCTATTGGCCCAATCCTCCCAGGCGAGAACGTGATGAGCAAATGTGTTTCACTAATATTTTCATACCATAGTAGCCTGCATGCGACTGGTCCAAGTCTGGAAACATTGATATTCCAGTGCACATTCCTGTCACTTTGAAATGTCAATCGATTGATATAAGTAGATATAAGCAGAAGATTCCCAACAGGGGAATGAATACGACCATTATTAGCACAAAACGTCATATTTTTGGCAAGTTTGCAACCCCAAGAAGTGGCTTGACAAGACTGACCTGAAATACATTTTTCTTCTACATGTGCCGATACAAAAACGCATATGCCTGCTCTTATTACAGTTGATAGATGTGTATTCAGTGATTTTAAGATGCAAGCATTTAGCATGTATCGGGTGGCTTTGTGTATTCCCATGCTTTCAGTTTCAACAATATGTATTTAATCCATTTTTCTCGCATGACTCAGAAGAATACTGTCATGCTGACTGAACATGGTAATATTGCAAGAGGTAGTAGCTCACTAATTACATTTGCATCCTCCTATCGAAATGATTATTTTTTTAAATTTAACTCTGAACACCTGATTTTAGTAACTTTTTACCTCATGGCCTTCTTCAGTGATTTTTTTTTTCCACCGGACAAAAATTAGGTTTCATAGATAAGATGTTATTTGTCGTCAACAATGCCGTGATGTATGTTTTATGCACGTGAAGACTTTATGTGCCGTATTCTACAGCCGTATGGTCATTCTATGGCCATTTTAATTATTTGAACTCAAATTATTTATTCGCCTTCATTTCCCCTTTCAACACCGTTCTGTTCATCACCAATGATTTTCATTTTATCCCACGGCTTGGGAAACCTGTTTCCAGATAAGTAGTCGCTGCATATTTAAATTGATAAATCAATATGTTTAAAAATCATTCACACACATTAAGTCCTTTGAGATTATAGGTATTCAATTTTTTTTGCCACAAATTTTCTTTTGTTTGCCGTTAAGTTACATCCTTGTAGATCTCCTCAATTCCAATGACCCTGAAGACATCAATCATGTGTCCATTGTTATAGATATGTTGGTGCATGCGTTTCAAATTAGCTAGAGTCTTGGGATGATGTTTCGATTGAATTAAAATTAACTTTTTTGAATACCTGAGACTGTTTCCTGAAATATATATATGCAGCTTTTACCAATTTAAATAACATTTACGAGTTTGTTTGTTTGTTTGTTTTAAGGCAACTTAAATACCGTTAAGCTTATGCACTTGCACGCCAGTTCGTAAAATGTTGATAAAAATGTGTGAAGCAGCAGTTAATATTGCCACATAAAATAAACATTAATGTTGACTACAACAAATTTGAAGTCCCCCTCCCCGTACTGGGTATCAGATTCAAGATGGAAATACAAAATAAGGTCAAGGTCATACATAATAAAGTAACAAAGTTATGCCATAGTTTTGGATTAAACAATAATGAAAATAAGTCATGTAGCATTCGAAAATATACCATTCTATATATTTGTACATAGAAAGATTTGAGCAATCGTATTGAAAGGATATTTCCCAATTAAAAACAACTTTTAAAGTGAGACGGAAGGCTTGTTTCTAAAGATCAAGTGAAAAATACGATAAATTTATGTCGACCTGTATGGGATTCGAACCCACTACGTTCGGCCCACTCGCCTAGCCAAATGTAAAGTCCAACACGGTGACCTCTAGGCCATCGGGACAACCCCTAAAAGGTTGACCAAGGACCCAGGGTGATGTTATAGCAGGTGTGGCTTGTACATTGACACGGTAGGGCACTTCCACAGACCGACAATTTATGAAATACACCTCTAAGGGAACTCATACGTATTATAATGACAACCAATGCATTGAGAGCAGCTTCATGGTTTAGAAGTTAAGCACAAAATCAAAAAGCCAGCAACCGATAGGCAGCTTTGTTTGGAAAGAATATGGGTGTAAAAGTTGTAAAAGAATCAACATAGCTGGGGAAACCTTGAATAAGTACATTCATTTCATGAATGAAAGGTTCAACTGAGTTAACAGCTAACATATAAATTTGCAGTACAAAGCCAAAAACCCTCAGAAAAGGAAAGAAACTATTTTTTCAACAGAAAGTTTTAACGAGGCCAGGAGAAAGACAGGAGCCACCCTAAAACTACAAGTTTCTTCATGCAAAGACAAAACATGAAATAGTATGTTTGAGGCAATGTTCACCAGACATTAAACTATGTCTTCTTTGTCTGACACAGAATCAGCCCTATCATTTAGTTGATGCTGTTTAAGCCTGTCTCATTTGTCTGTCTTTTGCACCTCACAAACACGCAAGTGTGGAGTTTTTATGCAAGGACAAGATCTTTAACACAGCGTCCTTTCTGGCATGCCTTCTGCCCTTTTGAGGTGCATGTGGCTGGGTCAAACATCTTGGCAGCAGCTTCCAACTTTATAGAGACCTACCATGGTCTGTTGGATTAGGTAGCTGGGTATCATTGCAAGTGCTTTCTTCCATGTGTAGATCTGATGCAGAGCTCTAAGTATGTGCCGTTCAAACGCATTTTCAGTGAGTGGCAGTAAGCTAAGGTCCCCGATATCACGGCTACAGTATAAGTGGGCTGTAAGTTCATTCAAAAGGAAAAACTGTGACCCCCATACATTTGCAATAAAAGTTGGCGAGCTCCAGCAAGAACTTCTTTAGAAATGACTGGGCCCAAATCACTGTCATTTGATGTTTTGCCAAGCTTTCACAATCGTCGGGTTTTGCTGAAGTGCATGCATTGCAGTTCTTTCCCCTTTGAGATACAACCTACGTGTGGTGGTCACATGAAGTGAAGCGATATTTCATGTGCTAGGATAAATTCAGAAACAGATGTCCATACCTGCAACTCCTTCAGGCCCTCAATCACGTTAACAAAATAGGCACACAGAATGACTACATCTATGTCTGGAGAAAATACAACTCGCTCAGATCCCTTGGATGCAGAAAAAAGCTACATGTTTCATAAATCTAATATCAGCCTCCTCCCGACCACTTTCGTGAACTAATATACCAGTGGTTCCCTCATTACTTACACAGACTGACCTATGTCTATCAGTAGATAAACCTCCAGAAGATAGTGATAGGCCAAAAGGTAGTTGATGCAGAAGCACATCTGTGGTCCATTCTTGTGAGATAAAATTCAAAAGGGCAGCCTTATAGTTCCATTTTATCATGAGCTCTTCCAATCTAGGCACTACGATATTGGCTGCTAAATAATGGGAAACAGGTGATTCTACAATCTGACCCAACCATAGCCTTTGTGTGTGTTTTGGACTCAGTAACTGGTCATAACGATCACCTAGCTAGTGGACATTGGTCACATTTTTTTATACTCTTCGATTGCCCACGATCATTTTTAAATGAAGATGGCTCAGTAGTTGGTAAGTTTCTTTTTTCCCCTGTCCTATGGCATGCACAGATGCCATGGCATCATAAACTAGTCCTGGGTTACAGCGAGTGGGTGGCAATTGATTTGGCCATGCAGTTATACCTAGCCTTTGCTAGATAACAGTCTGAAGCTCAGCTTTGTTCCCTGACCGCATTGAGCCATCTTTTGTGTCTGCCAAAGACCCCGAAAATTTTGTAATCTTATTTGATAGAATATTTTCCATATCTGTCTCATACCCTTGCTGCCACTGACACTGACCTTCCACAAACATTGTATTTCCTCCAAAAAGATACTGAGCACCAGCTTCACCTTTCTGCAGGTGCTTGGCCTTTTTTACTGAGGAAAATGTTCGAAGTTTATGATGGTTCATTTTCGTTCCTCCACCCTGAAGTTATGAGTTAAGAATACATTTTTCCAATATCCTTTAGATTGAAGAGCTCATGCTCAACTTTTTTTTTGTTGCCTTTGCACCATTAACTTTATTAACCAGTGGTCTGACATTTTCACCTGGTGTAACATACTGACCTTTGTCAAAGGGATTTGTCATGTCTTGCATAGCTACATATAACTTTTGTGTGTTTTCAATTTTCCTGGAAGTCACTGAAGGGCTCGCTTGGCTCATGATGAGAACTTTGAGTGCCTATATTAATATGACTCATACCCTTTACTGCTGTTATAATTTCAGCAGTTTGTGCTAGGGTTACATGATAATGCCTTGTTAGACTTTCTTCACTCATAGGTATACCTGTGATGCCACTTGATATATTGGCTTCACGGTTTGCATTCTGTCTAAGTGCCAGATCTTGGGAAACCTGGCGGAATTTACCAGATGCTCTCTTAACTACGAAGTTTCCTCGGACAAATCCCCCCCCCCCCCCAGGAATCTCTGGTGCTACATCTGGCAGTGACGAAATGTCATGAAGTTATTATGGAAAATCCTGGGCATAGTTCGTATGACCAGCCTTTGTTGCAAATGCTGATATAAGCAGTCAAATCAAGTAAAAGTTGCCAATTGCCATCTCGATCTGCCTTGATAAGATTAAGCAAGATATCTTTCAGATGAAGGAGCTAATTCCAGAAATCAAAGGTCTTGGAGTTGGCACATCCACGTATTCTGAAACAATCAATTTGCTGCACGAGAGATTTAAATCTGAGCCTAAGGCAGTGAACATGTTAAACCAAAAACGTGGGGATATATATATATATATATATCATTACCGTGTTGACATGGCACTCGCACATAACTACCTCCATTGAACCATTCTTTTTTTAAAGAATGGGGATTTGGTTGAGTGGATATGTGCGTTTCCCATTTCAGCTAGGCGACTGGTGCCAAAGGTTGCAGGTTCGAGTCCCGCTCGTTCCGAACATGAAATATATGTATGTATGTATATATATATATATATATATATATATATATATATATATATATATGTGTGTGTGTGTGTGTGTGTGTGTATGTGTCTGTCTGTCTGTCTGTCTGTCTGTCTGTCTGTGTCTGTGTTTGTGTCTGTGTTCCAGGCTATCACTGTGTTTGTGTCTGTGTCCGTGTTCCAGGCTATCAATGATGCAAGAAACTTGTCAGGGTGGGGACGTTAAACGAAACAAGCTACTGTCTCACAGAGTTTTCAACAAGAACCAGTTTTCATATTCGTGACTGACTTCATTCCACCCTGCTCCGACGAAACTACCACAACGAGATAGTGTTAGTGCCAGTTGATCAATTTAAACGGCTCAAGTGATACTGGTATTTTCGCTCACATATACGAATCTTATTCCACTTACCTTTTCCATAATCCATCAGAAATCTTATGTGTGGCGCTATATTACTTGTTACGTGCATGCATTTTAAGATCTGTAATGTGTCCGATGTCACACATAAACATATGCCATTTATCACTGATAGTAATGTTTTTTTAGATGAAAATGACAAAGTTATTGATATATCCAACCAGGATTATTTCATTGTTAAGAAGTAGAGTTATTGGATTTATTGATTTAAGATCTCTCTCTGTGTGTCTGTCTGTCTGTCTGTCTCTCTCTCTCTCTCTCTCTCTCTCTCTCTCTCTCTCTCTCTCTCTCTCTCTCTCTCTCTCTACATATATATATATATATATATATATATATATATATATATATATATATATATATATATATATATATATATATATATATCTTTTTTTGTTTTGCAACATGCTGTCCAGTTTTGGTAATGTTGGTGACATTTTTTCTCGATGGTTGTGACTTTAACGCCACACCACTGGGGCAACCCATTGTGAATTGTTCTTGTCATGTTTTTTTCTCGAGCTTTTGATTGAAGTATGCATAGTTGTGTAGGTATATATGTTGTGTCCACATCTTTTTAGCATCCACTAAGGAAAACCACCTATATCATAACTATCAGTTTTTCTTTAGTTTTGGTATCTATATATATGTATATATATATATATATATATATATATATATATATATATATATATATATATATATATATATATATATATATATATATATTTCCAGTTATATTGTAGATGAGATTATACTGTTATGAGAATCCCGGAAGGCGTTATCTTAACGTTAGAGCAGTCTGTATGGAATTGTGTATTCCGGGAGCCTTGTTAGAGTCTCATGTAAAATTTGCATCTGTAAAAAATAAAATCTTGTATCGCAGGCCAATGTTGCTATATGAAGTGAATCTAATACAATTCACAATAAGCCAAGAAGAAACATAAGTGAGAGTTTTTTTAAGGTATATAATTGCTTCATTCTGGACATTGCGAGGTATCAGTGAACCAAATCATGTTTCTAAGTGGTTAAGAATCATGATGCATATACGCTCTTGCACTACACAGAAGATGCTTTAATGTTACAAATGACACTTCATAGTCCTGAAACGTTTATGAAAGTATTTGCTTTCTAATCAGCTTGCTCAGAGCCTCTGTATATCAGCCGCAACTAAAGGAATCGTGATGCAAATTAGCTTGATCAACAATATATATGTGCATAAAAACCATTAAATGGTAAGTGAAAAGGGAGGCTTATAGTGTTGAGATAGGAAGACAATAGCGCTGAGTTTTAAAGAAGAGTAATTAATACATGCGAAATGATCGAACAAAAGAAGATAAAAGTGAAGTGCGATCGCCATATCACATAAGCGAGCAAATACCATGTCAAGTAACATACTAGAACTTGATCAATGTAATATGCTGAAGCTCATTTATGATATATAGTGAAGCTGATGGAATAATAATGTGGCGCTTCAAGGCACAAAGAGCACACGTAAACCATATCAGATGACGTCGACACGTCTTTCTAAAAATCGTTTGAGTTAACAGTTGAATGGATTTTCATTTAAAGTTGATATTTATTTTGATCGTAAATGATGGCTTATATGTATTATAACAGTTAATTAAATTGGAGTGTCCCTGTATGTTGAGTGATTTTCCACTCTTCATTGCTTCATACTGTAGACCTTTCTGTTGCTAGCTGTCAATAAGTTATCACTTAACAAGAAATTATAAGAGACGGTGTGTTCAGCTGTGCAGAAAAAAAATATAGATCAGGAAACGAACTGTAAAGTCATACCTACAAATTTCTCCTTCATTTATGATACTGGTAATAGACAAACCAGCTTACCTGTAATGAAGGCATTAGTAAATACATGTATCAGTAAATTGTTCCCGCCATGGCTTGCTATTCTTACTTCCTTATGCACTGCTTAGGCGAGAGTGAAATGTACAAAACTATGCAAAGCTAAAGAAATTGTGTACCTTTATGTCATGCATCTACCTTTTCAGCCAGTGTGTCTCTCCACAACTTGGAGATTCTTCACATCATTAATCTTGAATAAGCATCAATGAGAAAAAAAATGTTATAATGATATCGGCTGAATATCATGATAATGGCTTTATAACAATACCAGTGTCATTCTGGCTTGTTTGTGTTTGTATTATTTCAATGACAACTGCGACTGAAGTCGATGTGCGTACGTTGAATTTCTCTGAATCATCAGTTGGAAAATACATAAATATTCTTTGAAAAATATATTTCATTCGAATACCAGCTTTTAGTCCCATTGAAACTAATGGTCTGGGGTCAAGAGCTTTCCTCGGCGTGCTTTGTGCACTCTGCAAAGGAAAGGTGTCAAAAACATAGTTCTGAAAGATTTAAAGCACAACTGCGTGCGGGATGCGGTTGATCTGAACTTCATATGAAACCACATTCAGTCGTTAACAATAAGTTCCGCCGTTATCTGTGTCTGAAACCAGTGTTGCTCTACCACACGTTTCTGATCTTTATGCTTAAAATATACGTATGAGGTATGGAATTGAAATGTTTTTTTTTTTTTTTCAAATGTTCATATTCATATCCGTTTGTTTTGTAGCCAAAGAACAGCTGAGGTTGAACTAACAAAACTATTACAAATTTATATTTGTCTACCTTGATAAATTTGGCGTACTTGCAGATGAGCTAGTAAACTACTTGCATTGCTCAAGCAAGAACAACATGAAGAACCCTTAAAACCACAGAATGAAGTAAAATAACTTGCAAAGTATAGTTGAGGCCATATGTGTTTTATTTTTGACCCAGTGTTTTATATACATATATACGTCTGCGACTGAAATAACAGAAACACTGAACTGAGGCACCAAAGCGTCAATACAAAAATCATTTTTATATCTTGTAATGGAACCTAGTTGACATATCCTTCGACGATCGTTTTCTCTGTTCCTTTTCGTGTATGTTGTTGTTGCCTTCCGTCTTCAATACGTATGGTTTCCATGTCAATAGTTTTGAATTACTTAACCAATACTCATGAAACAGGACAGGAATATTTACGTAGATCAGACATACTTCAGCATAGCATTTGGCTAACCTCAGTCCAATTGTAAAAGTCACTGTTTGACTTGTGTTACATCTGTTTTCATGCATTGACTACAAAATGTGATCAAACGTGCCAGAAATATTTATCTGGATTAGACCTAGACTGGCATTGTCCTTGGTCCCTTTTCTCTAATTCTAAAGGTCATAGTGTGAATTATGGCACGTATTCCCTATGACTACTGCTGACGAATTATACAAAACTTAAGTATATCTATGTCACCTTGAATGAAATAAAATTTGAATAAACGTGGTAGGTTTGTATTTATGTCAATTCTACATATGTAGACCTTTGCCTAGTTTTAAAGTTGCTTTCTCGTTCGGATGGCGTAAGCGCAATTGAGACTAATTTTTGTGCCCCCAGTGTTGTTTCCATCATCCAGAATTTATCCAACATCCGTCGATTTGCATTGCCTACCCCCTACAATCTTTGGCTGAATTGACTTGAAACATGGAGAAAAACTGCACCAAAGATATATGGCCAGCGTTATATGATGATCAGAAAGGAGTTTGCTTTCGTGTATCTTTCATTGAATTGCTAAAATTCAGGATTAATGCTTGTACATTTTCCATATGCTCTCTGGTTGCAAAGACTACAGTTTTTTTTAAAACAATGCTTCGCATTTTTACACTGTCCACTGCTTCTTAAACAGCCATACACGTTTTGTAAGCTTTACCTTCGCTGTTGTGCTGATACAGGGATTTAACTGTGACAAATTAAACTGAATTGAAGTGAGTGCAGAGATGCAGTAAGCAGCCTCTCGACATGCACGTAGATAACGCAGAAGTGCGCCTGCGCAATAATGTTTGTGAATTTACGGAATGCTGTTTGTGTCAAAGTTTGCATATATATGAATATTTGTGCATAAATGCTATAAATATTTTATCGTTATGCTCATAATCGACTGCATTTTTGTAAGGAAAACTTGAAGGATCAATTAGCGCTTATTTATAGTCCAGCATACACGCACATACACAACATACTATAAGGGGGCGTCAGCAAAGCTATGCGCTTGTAGCATTTGATGTAGTCTTCAACCCAATCTTCTGCCCTTTCTTCACTTTTGGACCCATAATAACTATATATACTATCTATATTGTCCACGACATGTAGATTATATTTAAATTGAAAAATTGAAAATAATGTTAGAATGTATTTTTATGGTAGAAGTGAAGTTTCACAAAGGGGACTATTTTGGCAATTCATCGCAGATGACAGAAAAAACAAACAAAAAAACAAACAAACATAACTGCTTCAGAGTTTGCAAATTGTAAAAAAATGTTAGAATATGTTTCTTTGGTACAAATGGAGTTTTGCTGCAGGGTCTAATTTGGCAATTCGTTGCAGCTCACAACAAAAAATATAAAACATGAATGCCTCAGAGCTTGCAAAATGAAACTTCTCAGACAGGGAGGATTTGCTCATTTTTCTCCATAAATATGAAAGTAAATTTTGAACCAAACATTACATATGGTTATAGCAATGATAACAAATCCTTAAGTCAGGGCCAATATAAACACACAAGGAAACAAAACAGATGAAAATCCAGGAGACCTTCCCTAAGTTTAACTCTTAGCTGCACAAAACATTTCATTTCATTAAAAACAAACCATCCGTTATTGAGAATTCTTCAGTCAAAATTGATACAGTCAGGGCAAAAACTGATCCTAAGAAAACTGCAGTTCGGTAGCATCTTTCACATCTCATGACATACACAATTGTTAATCAAGTTGCTCTCACTACAGGGTTTTGGGTTATATTGCGACAGAAGTATACAGATGCAGTTATCCCTTTGAAGTGTTTTCATAAATTCCAGAGTTTGCAATTTCTATCAAAAGTGATTTTCTCGGAAGTGAGTCCTCTCTGATGTAAGCCACTCTGTGGTTTCTTTGTGTGGTATCGCAGTGGTGCACAAGAAAGAGGTGGGGATGACAGAGTTGGAGAATGCAAAGGAAACAATCCAAGCTCAATGTAACCAATACAATAGCAGTGACTGAGTGGATAATTGTGTCCTTTGGTCTGTCATCAAAGCCTGTATGAGCCACAGTGGGCCTGCTCTGCCTCCCAGGCCTCTAACCCATTGTTATCCTCAGCCAATGAGCAGATTCACCACATTTCATTGGGTCCAGACCTGCGTTTGACTGAGAGCACAATGCACCCATTATGTTTTAAACACATGTGGATCCATGGCTAAAAGCTTATAATTTTTCTGTGCTCAGGTTTCACTTTTAAATGATACTTTTTTTCAGTTTGTTGTCTCATTCAGCATATAGATTACTACTACAGCTTTCCAAAACCTGCAAAATAATATGTTGGTGCACATGATGACTCTTAGAAAACATAGCTTTGCGGAAGGCACCTCAAGACTTGTTAGAAGTTAAACTACAAGTGAGACGAATGTTGATTTTTGTATGTTCGTGAATTGAAATCAGACTTGGTATGTTTTAATTGAAACATATTTACTTATACTGCATTACCCTATAGTACAAAAATGACTAAAAATAATAATGGGTTCTGCAGACATAGAGAGACACACGATAGATAGATAGATAGATAGATAGATAGATAGATAGATAGATAGATAGATAGATAGATAGATAGATAGATAGATAGATAGATAGATAGATAGATAGATAGATAGATAGATAGATAGATAGATAGAACAAGATATTACAAACTTTGTTACCATATAAATGTATACATGAAAAAATATTTGTATCATCATACACAAGTATAAATAGTGAATAGGACATTGAAAGACTCAGATTGAGATTATAATGTAACATGACATTTGGCATACTATTCACTATAGACAATAGAAGCGTCGCCAGTAAATCAATATATATATATATATATATATATATATATATATATTATTTTCATTTGTATTTTTTTCATTCAATTTTATACATCATGAGATATACAGCATAGAGTGTGTGTTTCTTATAAAATTTGGTCAGTAGGTTACAATGACTCAAGTGTGAAGACAGAATAAACTGCCTGATTATGGAAGGGATTAGAGAACAAATTACCCGCTTGCAACTACAGTATTTTGTACTGCATCATATATCTGTATGTTAAGAAGATCCGGTAGTACTTTGCCGCCAAATATGAATATATGAATCTTGTTTAATATGTTTCTTGCCGGCCATGTGAATAATCAGGTCAGAGTAACGCAAGGACCTAAGAGAAGGTTTGTATTATCCAATAGTTCCCTTCTAGGAGAGACATGTTTAGGACTAAAAAGAAAGAAATTAGTAGCATCTTCAGTCGGGAAAGAGCAGGAGCAAGTAGCACTTCGAAGTAGATTTGCTTTACAGAGGTCAAAGTTAAGCCTAAAGAAGCCTAGCCTTATCTGGGTCGGGCAGACGTTAGAAAAACAAAGCTCATAGGAGGACAGATCGGGGATATTGTCCACAGCCAGCAGGATTGTCTTGAGTTTTGATTTGAAGATTTTTGGAGCGAGATTGAATCTCTAATGTCTATAGGTAAATTGTTCCAAAGTTTTATAGTATCAGGGAGGAAAGAACTGTCAAAACGGATAGTCCTGCACTGGATGGTGCCTATGGGTCTTGAATGACGTGTTGCTCGACCAAAGGTAGGAGGTGGTAGGAGATTGGTTAGATAAGATCGAGTAAGATTGTGGGTCATTTTTTAAAACAAGATTAATTTCAAAAATATTTGCGAGGGTATGCCATCCGAGTTCCTGTAAAAGTTTCAAATGAGAGGTGTGTCTTAATGCACCAGTGCATATTCTTGCCACGTCATACTGAATGGATTCAGGTAAATCTGACAACCCTTGACCACAGTCATCGAAGATGACACAACCATATTCCAGAATTAGTCTAACCATAGATAACGGACCGTGGAAACGCTTCAAGAGAGTATCTCGTAGTCCACGTCCTTGTACGTATGACACTTACACAAATATTGATAGATTTTACCAACTGTATAAAAAAGGTCGCAAAAGACTTCCCAACTTAATAAGACAATCTATTTGCTCATATGTTAGTAAACTGAGCCGTCAAAACGACGACAAGGATATTAAAACTAGGCAGTGGTGGAGTCTTTCAAAGTCTGTTCTGGGATGCAAAGTTCATGAAGACATTCCTCCACTCATCGAGGATGAAAAAATGTTTCTTGTGTCACCGATTAGTGCAATATTTTCAATGAATACTTTGCAAGCCAATGTAGAATTCCTCTCGATATTGACGCCCCATCTCCGCCCCCGGTTCACCTTTCAAACTCTGACATGCCTTACTTACATTTACTTTGATGAAGACAATGTAAGAAAAATCCAAGCCTCCCTCAGGCTCTCCTCTGCGTCTGGCCCTGATAACAAAAGAAATACTATACTTAAAGGTACAGCTGGTTCAATTTGTAAACCTCTCACTAAAATCTTCAATCTCTCACCCGCTTTTTCCGATTTTCCTGACTCCTGGAAGAAAGCAAATACATGTCCGTGTTTAAGAAGGCCAACAAGCAGATTGAAAGTAAATATCGCCCTATATTTTTGCAGTGTAATGTTTCCAACGACTTTGAATTATTGGTCTTCAATGCCCTCTATGAACACCTAGTTGACACCAATCTACTTACACCCAACAACTCTAGGTCAAGGCAGACGATTATATAATCAACCAATTAGTATATATTGTTTATAACATTTATTATGGCCTGGAACATTCCAAAGAAACGCATATGTTTTCTATATGTTTTTCTAAGGCTTTCGACAAGGTTTAACATGCTGGCCTTTTTCAAACTACGACAGTTACGTATCTTTCTTGTGATATGAGACATTTTGCTGATGACACATGCATACTAGAAATCGTTCAAATTCCAACGGTATCTGCTCAACAATTGAATAAAAACCTTCTACATATCCAAAATGGGGGAAATTATGTTTTAAGTTGGACCAGTATGACCCGACATCATCAACCATATCGTACACTTCCTAGCCAGTGTCCCACAAGGTGGAGAAGAGGGCATCATTAAGGTCAGGGAAACTGGCCTTTTTGTAGTTCCATACTGGCGTTCTGAAAGATTTATCCTTGTGATGAGATAGAGAAAGAGAGCAGTTTACCTCAGAATGGTCGGAGTCAGAGATGGGGGCAAAATTGCCGCTATCTAAGACAAGGGCAGGTGAATCGCCACCAATCATGTCCAATAAGCTGTTTGAATATTCGCTGGTTCTGGAATGCTCATCAATAACTTGAAAAGGGCTGTGATGGCATGCCAGGTTTACAAGAGATAAGCAAAGTTCACTTTCGGAATATGCATAGTTCCTGTCTTCACACCTATCATTAAAGTCACCAGTGTGTATAAGGTAATATGGATTGGATTCTATAGCTGTCGCCACAGAAGTAGTCACAGATTCTAGGAAGGCATCGCGTACCTAAGAAGGCTGGCCAGGTTCCCGATAGTAATTTCCAATAAATACCTTACAACACAATGTGGACATCTCTATCCAGATACGATCGCTGTTGTGGCTTTTAAGGTCAAAGCGTCTAAGCACGGAAGTAAGCATTTTACAGATGACATAAACCTGTCACCTCTGTCAGTCAGGCGGTGTCTGCGGAAGGGCGGTTGAAAATTTTCAGTCAGCAAAAGCTGGTAAGGGTAGTTTGCATCAAGCCATGTTTCAGATATGGTAATTACACCACGTTTTTCAGATTGAGCCAGAAGTTGAATTTCTTCAAATTTTCATATTAATTTAGGATTAATAAAAAAAGACCAAATGTTATTCTATACTGAGCGAGACTAACACCCGTCGGTGACAGAGAAGAGTATGAAAGTTTGGCTTGCGGGCATGTAGATACTTATGTCAGGGTGGCGTATAACGTGTTGCCATACCCTATGGTCAATTATTCATGTCCTTGCCTAGGAAGTCGAGTGGTCAAGAAACCAATGCCATTGACTGAATAGATTGTATGTTCAGGAATAATAAATATAGCCCAGTAAAGGTAGATAGTTGACTTACTGAGAGTTGCCAAACGATGAGCCATTGTGACGTAACAGAGCAATATAACATTGAACATTAATACTAGTTATTGTAATACCTGAACCAAAAAACAGAATGCGAAAATAGAGCATTTGGGGACAGAAAAAATGACTATATAATACGAGGGAAATATGTGTAAAAAAAAAAAAAAAAAGAGTATATTAACTTGCTTCGATCGACGAGCAGTTGACAGAATATGGCAAAAAGGGAATGTTTGAAATAAGTGTACACTTGTTCACTGAATGAGCTATTATTAGGAAGGTTGATATGCAAGCGATGGGCGTACCTGTTGAGACATGTGATCGCTGGAAAGCAACAGACATTGCTAAACATTGAGGGTGAGTGAATACCTAATAACATGATACATTGTGAGATCCACAGGTTCGTCAAGTATCAATATTGTCAGAGGAAGTATGTGAAGGAATAATTAACAACCCATACACTCGCAGGCTTAACTGAATACATTGCATGTTGAAATACAAAATCAATAACCCTTCCGAGCATGTTCAGATAACGTACTCAAGTGTACAGATAACCCTGAAATGGAATGAGTATCACACACTTGTGCAATTGTAATGGCAGACACAGTTATAAGACAGACAAGTAAGTGAACCTGAGATACATAGCACACATTGCTGGTGCAGAGTTCATACAATGAAACATTTCCTCTCAATATTAGAAATCGTGACAAGTTTTAAATTCCATACAGAGTACATTAGGTTTGTTTCATGGCAGGATTAGAAATAAACAGGAAATATAATTGAAACAATCTACAATGAAGTTGCATGTGGCAGGTGAGTAGACTGGCGCTGTTAATGATGACTCATATTGAGTGAGTAATCGTATCATAATTATTGTTGAATATCAAATAGAAACTCTTATTAGCATAAAACAAAACATAAAGGTCACAATGACAATGTTTGGCATCGGCTACCATTAGCCCATATCAAACGTGTGTAAATGCTAGGATCATAATGTTACATCTGTAAATGCCAGGATCATAATGTTACATCTGTAAATTGTAAGATCATAATGTTACACTTGGTTGACAAAGAAACGTATCAGAGTATGTCAACTCCGCACACAGGCCATTCAGGTGTCCCACAAATATCGAAAAGAGTCAAATAATACAATTGAATAAACTACCGACATCTAAAATTACAGAATAGACTGGAACCCGCAAAATCGATAGTAACATGTAGTATAAGTAACCGTCAGCCAGTTGAGGAAAAAAAAGGAAAAAAGAAAAAAACGAAAACAAAAACAAAACAAAAACCAAAAAAAAAAAAAACAAAAACACCCAGGTGTTTAACAGTCTTAAGGCAATACGGCCACGTGAGAGTGTATCTCAGGCATGCAAGGCATTTACAATCACAGGCTGTATGACTAAATATGTCTACGAAAGCAAGCCATAACATTTATCTAAATGTAAATTGAGTGTGATTAATGCAATGATGTCAAGAGTAGGCTATATAAACCCATAGCCTCAACTACGGTAAACTAAATAAACCCGTACCCCAAAACAATTGACTGAACACATTGATCATGTCATTTTCACTAGAATGATACAATTTGGTTTCGGGTGTAGAAATACACCTTAGTTCGATAGAATACACAAGCTCATTATCCTCTGGGGCATTGACGTGGTAAAGTAAGGATAAAGAGAAGACAATAAACAATAACGTCGGAATAATTATTACCAAGAAGCGCACATGTAGGCCCTGATATCACGCGATGAGCACATAAGTTGGCATTGTCATGATTAAATTATAACCTGTAGGACCTAAGATGGAAATTGTGAAGCTAGTACGCAGTACGACTGACAACTTTGGACCAATATTGCCCATTTAATTCTTTCACAAATACGTTAAACTTGTATATTTTCTGACTACTACATATTCATAGATTTGTATCCATAGGGTTTTTTGCAGAATTGGAATTTTTTAGAGATTTTATAGCATTTTTACTGACTTGGCAGGAGTTTCACATTTTTCGCACAGAAGTTGTACAATTTTTTTCTTTTTTTTAAGTTGAAATCAGAAGAAATTTGAAATACATGTCCATGTCCAGGGTCGAATTCAATGGTGAGTTCTGAAATAGCATAAACAAAAAGTTATAATTTTTTTTTTATTTAGTCCTGACAGGTTGTTCATTTTCTTCCTATAAATGGCTCCAAAAGTCACGGAAGGGGTTGTCAGAAAAAAAAAAAAAAAAAAAACTGGGAACCACTCCTGGATATGCTATTTTTTTCTTTTGATGTCCGTTGATTTTAATGTGATAGGGATATTTATACGTTTGCGAAGCGAAAACAAAGTGCCGTCGGTGAGAAAAAAAAATGTCCAAGAAAATAGCATTGAAAGAAAAAGTTGCCAATTCTAGTGCATTTATTACTGTAATATGACATATACTCATGTCTTCTGTCCCGTGTTTTAATTATTGTGTGAGATAAACTTGTACCTTTACCTCTTTGATGTTGTCATTAAAACAAAGTATATTTTGTGGCTTAAATCTAGAAGTTGTTTAACTTGTTAAAACATCACAATGGGCTTGTCTGGGTGTGGGTTTACATGGGCTTTCCATATTTGGAGCCCAGTAAGTCGATTGCGCTGATTTGTTTTTACATCAACAGAGAATTTCAAAGTAATCAGAACAATAATAGTGATTCGTCCGAGTTGGCCCATTCTTCTCTCCACCGCTAATGGTTTCCTGTTCTCTCTTAGTAACCCTTGTCAATTGGTTTCCAGGTGTCATGGACTAATGACTGTGGAAACAAGCACATGCTTCATTATCATGCCCCTGCAAATAATCCCCATGTACTCGGCACTGCTTTACCTTTTCAGTGTAAACAAAAGTTTTGAGATCAGTTTTCTCGTACAAACTTTATGTTCACATATCGGCGTTTTTAGGAGCATATAGCTTAAGTATCAAGCTATCCAAAAATATGAAAAAGTGATGAGATGTCATCCAAAGGTGATGGCTTCAGATCTTTCACCTTAAAGCTACAAGAGCATATTGTCGAAGACAGTACTTACTCGGGGAACTAACAGGTAGGATCAAAATAGTGTCATGCGTTACTCCATGTGCTTCTCCCGATCTGTGTGGGAGTGAATTTGGATGACACGACTATTAGGCAGAGTACCGGTATTAGGACCTCACTCATCCATTCAGTTCACGAACATATAAGCATCGGTCACAAGACTGCATGAGTGGATTTTCTTGCCATGCTTTAATTGTCGAGCTTGGAACAATAGTTCTGACCTCTTTTTGGTCAGGTGATTTGACACACGCACATCGTTGCACTTGCGACGAGCGCCTAATACAAGACGTTTAGATCTGCATGCGGTAAGTTTTTCGATAATGGCTCTTGGCTTTCCCGGGATCTCTTTGTCAACTCGATGGGAATATGTCCCTAATATTGAAATTTACCCCAATCTTTTAAGCCTGATCCATCACGATCTGATCTGCATCTTCCTGGTAGCTTTCAGGCTATTCTCAGCATGTCGGGGATTCGTTCTTCAGCTTTGACAAGCAATAAAAAACGTGTCTGCATTGTCAAGGATCATCGCTAAAGAGCGGTATATTGATAGTGCCATGGGGTTAATACATAGCCGGCATGTGGAATATTGACTGTGGCACATGTTCTGTGTCATTCCGCGTCGAAAAGTGACTGTCTTTATATGTATCGTTAGTTGACTGTAGGAGAATGCATATCGTAACCTTAGTGTGCATTTATATAGTGTTCAGTGGAGTATGTCTGCATTAAATGAGTGAAAAGCTCCTTGTAAGCAATCGAAAGGTAAGGTTACTCGGGTGTGTAACCAGCTTATTCCCGTGAGTGCTGAAGAAGATGATGCCTCGTCTGTGCTAGTTATGGTTGACCAGCTGAATAAGGCATTCAGTGACATTTCAAAATGTAAGAATGCTGGAGTTGCTTAAGATACTAGTGATGCTGATCATCATGAGTATTTTTTTTTGGGGGGGGGGATCAGCTGCTAACGCAGATTGCCCTATGTTGTTAAGAAAACATGCTATCTCACATGCTACACAGCTGCAGCAACATGGCAAGGGACATAAAAGAGGGGGAAAAAAGAGAGAGAGAATATTTTTTTTTTGTTCTTCGCAAACGTGATATTCTTTCTTTGGATATAAATGTGTCGGGTATTGATACATCGCATGTATATGAAGACCGTGACAGGAAAACTCAAAAATGCCACTTCACTTGAAGATGTGTAGCTCTTCACATTCAGTCATGTGTTGCCCTAAGTTTAGGCCTCAGGAACCTTGTGACTGAATTGAGTTTTTTCGCAGAAATAACTGATGTAATAGCTGCCTGCATGAGAATCACGCCACGGTAGACTGTGTTTCAAAAATCTACTTGCTTTGTCTGTGTGCTTAAACATCTAAGCTTGGTACACGTAGATAGTGTTTCATTACCCATAATGTGTCTTCCAGCACAACATCCATGCCCACTGTAAAGGTTTGCTTCAATGATCAGGTGAATGTCAAAATGGCACTTGACAATTTTTTCTTCAATTCATTTGTACAGAGGCCAAAATATCAAGTCCCAAAGGACCTGTTATAAGCTATCTCCTTAAGACAATGCCTTGTTGTATTTCATGTAAATCCAAGCATATTGGTATGAAGATTTTAGATCGTAATGAATCCATGTTTATCTGATGAGTAAAAGTCTTGGGGATCATTGCTGTATCTCTCGCATTCTTGGATCGAGGTAAATATCCGCAACTGCGTGACCTGGTCCAGTCTGCAAACATCGGGAGTGACAATGTTGACATTTTGATTGATCAATATTTCTTGGAATGTCTCTTTCCGGTAAAATCCCGTAGAGGTGATGATTCCGGTTCAGTTTTTGCTATTCACTAAAAATTTGGTTGTACTATTCAAAGACATAATCATCAATGATAGTTTTGAAACTGCCAGCAATGCTGTTATTTTAACTTTATATCAAAAGCCCCTGTCACAGTAGATAGTACATCTGATCACGTTCCCTTGGATAATATGAAGCGATAACGAAATATGGAAAATGAAGGTATGGATAAGCCTCAAATTTCCAAACAAGACAAGGAAGTCATTTGTCTGTGGGATCAAACCTGTGTTATGACAGGTGGCAACTATGGATTTCCAATTTCACGGAAGGATAGTTGGATGGGTCTCCCTAACAATTTCCCCATTTCTATAAGAAATCTCGACAACTTGGTCAAACGCCTTCGTCGAGAGAATTTATATGAAGTGTATGATCCAGAAATAGACAAATTATTGAACGTTGGATGTGCTGAACATGTACCTCCCAGGGATCTTGACAACACTGATCATGTTTGGTACTTGCCCCACCATTGCGTAATCAACCCATACAAGCCTGGTAAACTCTGGTCGTGTTTGATTGTGCTGCTCGCTTCGAGGGACGTTTGTTGAACAAACGTTGTCTTCAGGGACAAGATTTGATGAATAAACTGCTCGATATTTTGTTAAGTTTCCGTCTCCATAGTTATACCGTCCAAACAGATACCACTGCACTGAGTTCCCAGGTCTCTATTCCATCATATGATCAAGAATCTCTCCACTTTTTGTGGATAATGGAGACAAATCGATCTACTTATGCATATCAACCCATCGTTTTGGCAGTGTATGGTGTTCAAGTTTGAGTGCCTTTAATATGCTCTCAGCCTGTCCCAGGTGCGTTAGCTGCAAAGGTGATGTTTTTCTGATCTCCAAATGAGCAAACATCACCAACGAAACACAGGTCAATACAGCGTCTTAAGCTGGAAGCTGCTGTCAAAGGTGTTAGAGATAAAGCCTATTCGATGCTTTCTATGCACTTAATTAGCTGTCAAAGGTGTACCAGTGTACTTCTGGACCAATTCCATGATAGATCCTATGAAAATCATGTTGACATACTCATTAAGCATAGTTCATGGTTGCATTAACGTGAAATTCAGTAATGAAAATATGGTCCAGCTTAGTTGTCTGGTCATACATTGTTCTGATCACGTGAGGATCAGCAGTCGTTCCCTGTTCAAGAAAACGACCCCGAAGTCAACGTTTCACCAACCAATGTAACAGAACCCAAACATTGAAGTTGGTAACAGAGAATATCATAACATTTCTATTAATGTACAAACATGTTGCGAGCTGTAGCATGGTTACATAGATTTGCTTTACAAAAGGTAAACATAACAAGGAGGTTCTTACTGGGCTATTGCGAGCTTCAGAGCTTAGTGCATTGCGTGTTTTGGTGCTGAAGCACGCACAAATAGAAGCGTATACTTAAGAGACGGAACATCTTTCCAATGGCACGGTTTTAGGTAAATCAAGTTCCATCTTAGCATTAAATCCATCCCTGGATAAAGACAGTTTGTTGGGGGGGGGGGTTGCAGGACGGGACATCGTCCTGTAATTTTTCTTTATAAACATCCTATGACTGTGGCCATTGTTATGAATCACTATGCATGTGGACACGCAGGGGCTGGATGGACTTTAAGCTCTATCAGAGTTAAGTATTGGATAGTTAAGGCCCCCAGATTGATAAAGCTTATCTTGTACAGGTGCATCCCATGTAAGAAAAAGTTTGCTAAACCAGCATCACAAATAACCGCTGATTTGCCACAAGAACGCATTCAGACTAATTGTGCAGCATTTAATACTGTTAGCTTTGACGCTTTGGCCCATACTTTACAAAATATTATCGTTCTGAGAGAAAGCAATATTTACGCAAACCAAACAAGAAAAGTAACTCTCCATTTTTTTTTTTTTTTTTAAATTTGTAATTTGTATGTTTGAAGACAGATCTCCAAACTTGCTGTTGCCATGTGGGACATAACATCTTGCCAACATTATGTCAGAGTTTTAAAAACATTGGCGCCCATGCTTGGTTGCATTTACACTAGATACAAGTTCGTGTCGAAATGTAGAGTTCGCAAAAACGTCGCTGGGTAGCACAGTTAACTCTTGATGTGCTTCTCTGTAAAAGAAGGATAACAAAAGCAAATTTAGAGATGATCTCCTATTAACATTTGATTCAGATTTTCATAAAAAAAATGAAGACATGCTACACTCAGCAAGGTCACACATAACATAAGCTTGCATGATTAGGGCTATTATTAGAACTTGGGTGTATCACAGTGTCTTGAAAATTATGGGTCCCAAGATGAACAGTTATCTCTGTCACATAATCACTTGGCCATATTGATTGACGTCTCAATTATCAGCATTAATAAGTAGTATAACTACCATTGTTTTGTACATATTTATGCAATGAAATGAAAAGAATTGATTGTTTTGAGATGGATATTAAAAAAGACAGGAAAGCGACACACTACCTCACTGCCCAGTGCTCATTAGTTTTGCAAACACTCCATTTTCAGTCTGACATTCATCCAGTGCAAATGCAGCCAAGTATGGTCATCAATTCTTATGAAAATCACAGGTACATTAGACAACATGTTCAGACACACATACCAACAAGAGTGTTTGTCATTTATAGAAAAACATGTAAATACAGATCGTGGCATAGGTGGTGAGTTACTCTTCTTGCCTAGTTTATATTAACGTGCATTTCCAGTGGAGCAGTACATGTAATGTTCTACTTGCTGGACACTGAATCCTTTATAAACGCATTCTTCCATTTCATAACTCGTACAGGTTTGGCTATTAATCCTTAAAGCACTGATTTAAGACTGAGTCAACATCTTTCCTGGGACTCCGTGTGCAATGTTCACAGTGACCCCAGGAGCGCTGTTGACTAAGACTACTTTTTGCTTTAGGCTAAGCTTGCTGGTGTTTGAATAAAAAATATCTTCATTAGGAATTTGAATCTTTTAACTATCATATAATTAACAATAATGAGAAAAGACTATAACAGTGATTAGCACGTTAAGGGTTAAGGTATTAAGTGATAGCATAACATTTTTTTTCAAAACTGAAAAAGAGCTACGTCATGCTTCCTTGCATTTGTCCAGGCATACAGTACAACTTACGCTCCTTCTCGGGTATTGAGTGGTCTTTTAACCCACCACAGACACCACAGCTTAAGGGTTTTGGAGAGATTAGTGGGACTGATCAGACGAGTCCTTCAAGTCATCTTGCTGACGAAATATTGCAAATGCAGCCACTCATGGGCATCAATTCTTATGAAAATCACAGGTACATTAGACAAGATCTTCTGTCACAATGACCTCCTATCACATACTGTCATAGGGACCATAATTAACTGTCAGAACAGTTACCAACTCTTAGACATGGTTATGGAAATTCTTAGTTTAGATGTAAGTTTCCCGATAAATTTGTTTGGATAGCAGAAGTTAAACGGAAGGTGATACAAAAAAGGGAAAATGATTGGAATAGTACAGTTATCAACAGTGTCAAATTAGAGACTATTCGGCAAGTAGTCTGTGATGTAGAACTACATCCCTGGTGGATATTCTCAGTCAATTCCCTATGTACTTAAAATGTGTCAATGATGAAATTAATATTTGGAGAACATTTTTAAATGTTAACAGTAGTAGAATGTCTAGCGTCCCAAGAGATATGCGTTTTTGTAGTTTGTGCCAACAAGGACAAGCAGAGGATTTAAAACATTTTATTCTTTATTGTGACAAATACCGGTATATAAGACAAAGTTTGATAGCTGAGATAAAAAAAGAAATACTGACATTTTTGGATCTGGACAGTAATGATCAACTTAACATTATTTTTGGATGAAAAATTCAGAAAATGTAGATGTTTCACAGCGTAAAAGGTTACTGGAATAGGAATAGGTTATTAAAGTGAATGTTGTGTATCGTTTAAGTCAAGCAGCTCATGATGGCCAGTAATATATTGCAACTTGTAGCTGTGTATGGATTTTCTGTATACTCATATATTGTGTGTAAAGAAAGCAATTAAGTGTATATGTTGTGATACGATTACCCCTATGATGTACCCTATTTCTTTATAACGATACATATTGTCATATCTTAATGCACTATGCACTAATTCACATGTTTAATTATTGTTTGTAATTTGCTATTATCAATTTCTGCTGACAAACATCTGATATATATTATATTTATATGTATCTCTCCAGCAAATGGAGGTGATAAAGAATATACATACATACATACAAACAAATATTGATGACCACATTCAGTGTGGCTGAGTCCATAGTATATAGTCGGACCTTAGCCAAATTAAGTGATGACTAACACAACCTGACTCCATTGACCCCAGTTTTTTAATATTTCAACATGTCGCTTGCCAGCCTGTTTTCGAAAGTGCAGCTGTAGATGTTTACCGTAGGCGGAAACGTTACATCCAGTATTTATACGCGAATGGTGGTCTCGTTTTTCACGTGAGTATATTTCCCAACTGGTTGGAAGTTCCAAATGGAGAATTCCTACTAAGAATGTTCAGGCCGGATTAATAGTCATGATCATGGGCACTGCTGTACCACTGCATGTTTGGCATCTTGCGTTTGTCAAGGAGGTTTGTCTTGGTCTCGAGTACGGCTTTACACAAAACACGAGTCCCTGAATTACACAGAGCGATAACCTGTCTTGGACGAATGGAGTTAAACTTTGTGTCCCAACATGACCTGTAAATTATTTCTTCTGCTGAAACAATATGCTAGTATTTAAGCGAGTACAATATTGCCTTGAGTCATGTGCTTTTGAGGGTAATATTTTTACATTGTCACTTGTGTTGTCGATGCCAGTTTATTGGCTTTGAATACTTAGCAATTCGGTGATCAGGCCTTGTAGGAGTGATTCAGGAGGTTTTCTCTTTGAGATTTGCCAGTCACTTCGGTATATCCCGAGTTGTTCGGGGGGGGGGGGCTAATTAATTCAGTATGAACCCTACCATTGCAAATACCATAGTATCGCGCATGTCGACATAATCTAAATCCTCATATTTGGAATGCTTCACTGTAGTTAGTGAAGAGAATGGTGTTAGCTCAAGTGCAGCTTTTTTTCAAGGTTTGCTGCTGTCTGATACTTTAAAAGTCACGGCTTTGAACAACATAATATTACTTGTTTCCCATGTGTACTGGGCGGTCCTAGGTGACTCTCGGCTTTGTATAACATAATATTACTCATTTCCCATGTGTACTAGGCGGTCGTAGATGAGTTACCATGTTTCCATTTTTGCTCTTATGAAGCTTTGTTTTCCTTGATCATGAGAATCCTGCAGAGCGGACTGTCATTACCACGGGATGAAAATTTTTTTTGAATACCAATTAACTGTGACAGTGCCACATTTTGGGCTGAGTTATCAGCTTGCCTCGGTATGCTTTGAGCGCATTGCGTGCCGCGGGAGGCATTTGGCCTTGACTAATATATTACATGTACCTACAGGCATGTTGTACTTGAACATTCTTACCAGCAACGTGAATTCAAGACCCTCACTGTAATTCATACAAGTCAGTGTTTAGAAGTTCGAGTGCACTTGCAGTTGGCACTCAAAAAATTGACACAACCACGTTGCAATCTTATTTGCTCAACCTGCCTGGTTTTCGCACCTGTAAACAATTGGGAAGTATTGTCATTGGGACAAGCTTTTTCTAAGTTATGAAGTGAAGAGTAAAATACATTTGAGTAGGTTTGTGAGCTTGTGCTTGAGATAATAGCCTTTCACGTACTGTTCCAGCCAGGATCTTACTGAGAAAAACTGGAGTGTGCACTATCAAATTCCCAGCTTTACATGAACAGTGATTTAATGGAAACAGTCCTGCTACCTTGGCACTGAGGTAAAGGTTACCAAAATACTGCGCCCCCCCCCCCCCCCCCCCACAGGACCACCACCATGTAAACCCTCAAAATCATATCTCCAAGAGTTATTACGTGAACAGTACAATGCATATACCAAGCACAGTGACATTGTGCACGGATCAAAGTTTCTTGCACACAATCTATGTCTGGTACTTATAGACAACCACAAGCTTATGCGATATAAAACTCCTGCTTTAAACAATTTTAAGCGTATTTTAAGAACTGCTGAACTGACATGAATTCAGCTGTGATGTTGGGAATGAGATCAGAAGTCTTCCATTTACTGTGCCCCTCTTACAAACATTTCCAGAAGTACTCTTAGGCAATTTCCATGCAATTGACAGAGTACGTTTTTTTTTCTCAAAGATTTTTTCATTGACAACAGAGGTACATATTCAACAATATACAACAATATTCATGTGAATTTGACTGAGTACGTTTCCAGAAGCAGATTTTATTAAGTTTGTCCATGAAATTGAAAGAAAAAAAAGAACTGAAGTGTAACCATTTACAGTCAAGGCTTGCCCAAAGCATGTTCCCAATATGTTTGAAGTGAACCTAGTGAACATGCTTTAAAAATTGGTCAAAAATATGAGGTCAAAAATATGAATGATTGATGGAGACACCATCAGAAAACCATGAGATATGCTCAGCTAACTTTTCTGTCAGTTGCCTTAAATTGATGTAGTGTATATTTGTTTATACACATATTGCCATTGTTAGTCCGGTTTAGTCCCAATGGTAACTGTGCAGAGCAGGGTATCACACAACGTTCAACTCATTTCTACCAGTCAATATATATCTTTTATTCATGTTTGTTTAAAGTTGGGGAATATGGGATACTCAGAGGTGATGATTTGTAGAATATTTTGCATACAGGCTGTCCATGACATGAAGGGGCTGTTAGAACCACTCATTCGAAAAATGTTGACTTGCTGGTAAGTAAAGTTCTAGCTATGGTGTTTGCTGTACAAATCGAAGGCAAGGAACAATAGGCCACCAGGGGTAGGTTTATGATGCAGCTTATAATCCATGACAATTTTAAACCAAATTTTGGTTTGTGAACCGTGTCTGCAGATAAAGTATCTAGAAAAAACAATAGCACTTGCACAGGCACCGATACGTATTTCTCCAAGTTATCAATGATAACATTTCTAGGGTAGCCATACTTATATTTGCACCTGAAACGTAAGCATTGTTCCCTGTGATGACTTAGAGCTTTTTTTTTTTTTTAATTCAGTGTCTTTGCTGGCTTTGCATATTATAGGGATGAACTGTCTGTGAAATGCAAATCAAAAGGCAATAGAATATGATAGCCACGAATCCCTCTAAAAAAACTTATTTTCTCCATACAAAACTATGAAAGTGTCCTGAAAATATTATTGGGAGAAAAGGCTGCAGCATTTAAACAAATTCCCTGCCTGGCTGCGAACAAAACCAAGGTACCATGGTGTGTCTCTACTGGTATCGAATTCCAAAAGGAGTGGGCTGCAATTACATTCCAGGCACGAACAAATTCTTTTATTGCTTTCCAATGCATTTTACATTGTAGTCCAGATGGATGTTACAGACGTCATTATTTTTCTGTCAAAATACTTGATTGTACTAATTTACTGACATTTATATTCCATCATTCCTGTTATGATCCGTGAACATTATACTGCATGCTGTACAGTCTCCGTCTTAGTGCCCTCATTGGCTTTCGTTAATATATAAATATTATGGCATGTTTAGTTTGCTCCGTTTCAGTGTTACCAGCTGTAAGGATTAATGGGTGGCATTTAACATACACATGTACAAAATAAAGATGACGAATCATTAAACCAATGTGCGCTGTTACTCATCTGTCGTTCCCTTTCTCTCTGCCTCTCTTTATCTCTCTATCTTCGAAATTGTATTTTTCTCTCCATTCCTTAATTCAAATATATAAAGAACGGCGACAGTACTTTTCCTGGTATTTTCCTTGGTTTGATCTATCTTTACCAAATTGGCATACTTCGTGGGTTATTATGTGAAATATCATATAATAGTCTTTTGAATAAAACCCCAAGTTTCATTAACAAACCCTCAGCTCATATGCAGAGCCCTGGGTTTAGTCTCAAAACTCCTCATTGCAGGTTCAAAATCTGGGGTTTTGTAAATTACGAAAAAGATACCTCCATATGATCATCGGTTTGTAGTCTTCAGTATATATGTGTGTGTGTTATGTTGCTCAGAAGATTACACTCGACACATATCCATCTGCCGGTCTTAAAAACTAAACACAGGTATCTTTCCGATGCATTGGCATATTGTATGTTTTAAGAAAATATAGACTCGTATGTTTTACATGGATTGCAAAACATGGAAAGCCTGTCTTTGTCACTCTTCGTGGTACTGGAATCGGCGGCTAATTTCCTATCTAATAAAGAAGCCAACTGTAGCCAGTGACAGGAACTCTTTCAACTTTTTCCTCGAGCTGACAGCAAACACAGGTCGCAGAGATGAAATAAGCAGTCTTACCGCTGAGCCAATCGCGTCTTTTCAAAACCGAAAGAGTTTCAATAGGTATTGTTAATGGTGAATTGACTTCCTTGAATGCCAAACAAACACACACATACCCAATCATAGAGAGTGGAAGCACGGGTTATGTGGTCCTTATTAAGAACCAACAGGGACATACAGATTGTTTCAGCGAAATACCGCATACCTGCACATCGGGATGTAAGGGGCTATAATTGTACCACATTAGTTCAATTAATAATTGGATAAACACACAGCTCTATGCACTTAAATTTGTCTTACCAGCAAACTGTACGCTATGCGTGTGTTCAAACATTGTTGTAATATGCTGATTGTGAACATTTGTTTCCTTACTAAGCGGTCTGACAAATCAGAGGAACCAAAAAGTGCAGGCCTACCTTACATCGCCTCATCTTTGGCGCAAGTGATCAATTTAGGATTTTAAATGGCAAGGCTTGGTGGTATATGGTTTAGGAAAAAATTGAAACTGTAGTTAATGAAGAATATTTAAAGGTTGATGGGACCAGGTGAAAAACACCAGTTGCCTTTTAACGGGTGAGTGTCTATGTCAAGTCAGTGGAGACGTTCATTCTTCATATTTGTATTGGAGGATGACTGTTGAAGTTCTGGCAATTTTTTTGAATCTCTGCCTTTTGCAATAATTATGTTTGCTCTCATTTGTGTGTTCAAACCTATTAATAGGGATAATGCTTTTCTAAACTATGCTGTGCTTGCTTGAAGTATCATCTACGTAAAACTTACATTTGTCTTGCGTGTAAAATTTTGTTACTGATACTTGAGCTCAAACATTGTTGAACCATGCTGATGATGCTGTTGGTTTCCTTGTTTGTTATGCTAGCTTACTTTGTTTATTTATCAAATTTCACACACATCTTATAATTCACAAAGGCTAGTGTGTATTATAGAAATTAGCATTTTTTTACAATAGATGTCGTTGTGTGCAAATGTTTAGGGTATTTATCATCATCATCATCATCATCATCATCATCATCATCATCATCATCATCATTATTATTATTATTATTACTATTATTTAAAAGCCTATGCGTACTGAGACGGGCCTCGACCACTCTTTTAATGCATCCGATTTTGCTGTCCTCATAATTCAACTACATATTTCCTGGACCTGTTTCATGTTTATGTTATTATTTGAAAAAAAAAAATAGTAAATTTAAATGCATTTTTGGGGAATGTTCAACAGAGGGCTATAGTTTTGCAGTTTTAATTAAGTCACCACTGCATATACTAATAAGCGTAGGTGCAGAAGAAAAAGCGGATTTTAGCGCCTGAAATCAGGAGAGACGGCAGCTTCAAAGAGAGAAGACGTGTCGCAAGAATGCCTTGGATTTTGTCCCGTCAAGCGGTAAAAAAGGTAACGTCTTTATAGTGCGAGAGTTACAGATCTCAGCAAATGTAAGATTCTACTTTGGGATTAAGCTCAGTGGTTTGATATGTGAGTGTGTTTAATTTACTTATATCCTATATGTGTATTGAGGTAAAGAGATAAGTATTGAGAGCAAAGAAAGGCCAGGTGCCACTCTAACTGTTACAGGATGCAGTTTATTTTGTGTGAGAAAGTATCTCAGGAAAACGATTTTATTTACATAAAACGTTATGTTAAAAGAATTAATATCCTTGTAAGGCCTTACCGAGTTTATTCATGACTTCTTGATACAATGGTTCTGGGTACTCGCCTAAGCCATGAAACATTACCAATCATAGTACGTGAGCATGTAAAAAAAATTGAGAAAAAGAATAAAGTCTCTTCTCTTCGAAACTAAAGACTCGTTCCACGCCTTTGAATTTCATTTTTAATGGAAATAAAGGTGCTGCGTAAGATTTCCAGTGTAGTTTCCCCTTACTTTCATGTAATATAAAAAATTGTTACATGAAAAAGTGAGACGTTTGAAGGGTCTATGGGTCATCACAATGCTTGTATAGGTAAATTCGACTGTTTAAACAGCGTGAATTGTGCAACTTTCTACACAGTTTGGAAGAACGAAGTTAAACATTTTTGTGTATAAAGGTTTAAGATGGCTTCGGGGGGGGGGGGGGGAAACAAAGGGATCTCAAGTTGGCATGTGGCATGGCCAAATCCCTTGTGACCAGGCCCAAGAACGAACTTCGAAACATTATGGAAGATGAGGAGCCACAAGAATTTAATCAATACACTTAAGTTACTAAAGTGCAAAAATTGAAATATGCCTTTTATAAATTTGGGGCAGCTAGTGAGAAATATTCCCCTTATAAGAAGACCCGCCAAACTATTTTCAAGCACGACGGACGAGCTTACCTAGCGCCTGCAGTTGCTAGGATGGCATAGCTGGACCAGCAGTAAAGGGAATCATGAGGCAAATTCCGTGTCTCCGAGTCATGCGACGTCCAAGATGTCTAATAGGTCCTCAGGTACTTGCATGGCAAACAAGACGGCCAGAGCAGACGCATATCAGGCAGCTCAGAAGGCTGAGCAAGAACTGCTTAAACGGAAACAGGCATTAGCAAAGCAAGAGCTGGAATTACAACAGCAGAAAGAGGAACTTTAGCTAGAAACTTATATTGCAAAGGATGACGCTGAAGAAAAAGCATTATCACAAGCAGAGTCCCTATGAACGATGGTGGTTTAAGTGATTATGGACAAATGTCATTTTGTAGGAACAAAGGATATAATAAACCAGGTAAAAAGGCTTCATGGGTGACTGTCTGTCTCAAGTCAGCAGTGACATCTGTTTATTTACATTGATATTGGAAGATGAGTGTTCATGCTTTGGTTACTCCGGGATCTCTTTGCTGTCATTGCTGGGCTTGGAATTTATTAATACGGGCCATTTTTCTGTCCTATTTGATAAATAATTCATTGGTGATGTTGTGCTGTGGGATGAGTTCTTGCACTCACAGTTATAATGGCGGGAGAGTGTGCTTATTATAATGTTCCAGATTCGTAAATTTTAAAAAAAATCGATGTAGGCCTACTTTATTCTTTTGCTGTAAGCTCAGCTAACTGACACGTCAGGAGAACTAAAAAGTAATAGGCCTAGCAGACGTTTAGTTTTTTTGTTTTTTTTTTTGAATTTTTTTTTTTTTGTTTTTTTTTTTTTTTTTGGCAGAAGTAAAAAAAAGTTGGGGTCTGAATGGTGAGTCTATACATTTTGAAAACACTATAGTCTTTAGTTAACGAAGAATATTTGAAAGTTTGAGAGGACTGGTTTAAAACCACCAGTTGTCCATTATGGGTGACTGCCTGTCTCAAGTCAGGAGTGAAATTTGTTTCGTCACATAGGATGAATGTTGCTGCCTTGGTAATGTTGGTATCTCTTTGCTGCACTATTGGATATGGAGTTCGTGAATATGGATCATGTTTTTTCTGTACTATTTGAAAAAAAACTTTATTGGCTATGGTATCCTGTGTGCTTGCTATGTTCTCCAACTCAAATTTATAATGGAGACAGAGTGTGTTTATTATGATGGTCCAGATTCATAAATATCACAAAAACGATGTAGGCTTACTTTCTTCTTTGGCTGTTAACTCATCTGACTGACAGGTCAGGAGAACTAAAAAGTGATAAGGCTACAAAGTGTATTTTTATTTTTGGCAGATGTAACAAAATTTTGGTTCTGAGTGGTTAGGTCTATACATTTTGGAAACACTACAGTCTGTACTTAATGAAGAATATTTCAGAGGTTGAGACGACCGGTTTAAAACCACCAGTTGTCTTTTATGGGCGAGTGCTTGTTTCAAGTCAAGAGTGAAATGTGTCTCTTTACATTGGTATTGGAAGATGAATGTCGATGCTTTGGTAACTCTAGAATCGCTGTGCTGTCATTGTTGGGTTTTGAATTTATGAATATGGGTCATGCTTTTCTGTACTATTTGATAGATACTTCATCGGCTATGTTGTGCTCTGGGCTGTGTTCCTTAACTCATGGTTATAATGGAGATGGAGTGTGTTTATCATAATGTTCAAGACTCATAAATGTCACCTAAACGTTGTAGGTCTACTTTGTTCTTTTGCTGTAAACTCAACTGACTGGCTCTGGAAAACCAAAACTGATAAGCCTACCAAGTCTTTTCTTATTTTTGGCAGAGGTAATAAAATTTGGGTTTCACATTGGTACTGGAAGGTGAATGTTGATGCTTTGAGAACTCTGGAATCTCTTTGGTGTTACTGTCGGGTTCGGAACTTGTGAATATGGGTCATGTTTTCCTGGACTATTGGATCCAATGATCACCGACGAAATCTCTTAACTTGGTCTAAGATGCGGACCCTAAAGAATAGAGACTGGGATGTGGCCAATTTGATATGTGTTTCTCATTATCGGCCGTGCCTTTTAATCCTGTTTAGTAGCAGTCAAACCTTCATAAAAGTGACTTGATACATGTGCTTTAATGCCTCTAGAAGCCTGACAAGAACCAAAACTACCTTCTCTTGGGGACAAGCACAAGGCCTTCACCCAGCATCATGCTAAGAGTAGCCTCTCTTGTCTGATTTAGTAACATATGGTCACAGCCCCGTTATGGAGGAATATTACCCTTTCAAAACTGGAAATCCCCCCCCCCCCCGAAAATTCTAAAGGGTCACATGTCTGGTTAATTTACATGTAAAAGTGGTGAAAAGGAGGTCCTTCCCCTGAAAATCCCACCTTGTGACCACTAAAAAAATTCCTAACAGAAACACTGGGCAGCACATCAAAGTCTGCAATTCTACCCACGGTTTGCCTTGAAACTCCAGTTGAAGTACTACTGTTGGGTAACAATGTATTGAATTGCCACTGCAATTTACGCAACAAGCTGCATTGGGTGTCAGAGCAGGCAGGATGAATTAATTATATGCTCCCAGGATTTAACTTATTTCATACACTATCCATCTTATTGATTGTATGGCAGGGTACCGTGTGTTTTGGTCGATAACGGGCACATCTGTGACATCAGAAAATGATTTGAACAATGTTTGTCTGGCGAAAATCTCATTGAATTCAAGCTATAGCTTTCTCAAATTCTTATTCACCTGATTTGTGTCAGGTACATGGAAATTGCGTATCATGGTAAAGAAGCCACTAAGGAAGGACAGGTATGGTGTCCCGCCACATGGTATGCCTTAATTCTTGAAAATAACCCTTTAATGAACATATATATTTTATGTTTGACCAAATGGTGGTTTTAGTTCCTTAATAATAGTAGTGGCCTTCCTGCTGAAAAGTATGGCAGGTTTATACAGTTTGCAAAGAAAATCATATTTCGAATTGCTGTAGGGGCGTTTTTTTCAGTTTGCTACTATGAAAATCTGCCTTTCATAATATGTCTGCAATTTTTACAATATAATGTGCCTGACGTATAGCCTGTGCCTAAAAGAATGCCTTGATGCCAGGATGAAATGTGAGAATTTCAGTATGACCCTGGTAGCACCATCTCTGGATGATGGAACTTTAGATTGTGCAAGGCTTTGGTCGAAACTAACTGCAGAGAGGTGTGTAAGCTTGTGCACTGGCCTTAAGAAAATTGAGTCAGTTAATGTGTCTGTGCAACGCGCATAGAACCATGATTTTCCTTGTAAACTGTATAAACCTGCAATTTTTTTTTTCAGCAGGAAGGCCTACTGTGTTTACCATTGAACAATTCTGTTGAAACCAGGAGACCAACTGTGCAGTGGTGTCCAAAACAAGTGCTCCTGTCCCGATGGTCATGGACTAGCCAGAAACCACAGCACAGTGATAACGTTGTAAGTGCTCAACTTAAAAGCATTAAAAGCTCCCTGTCAAAAGTGACATTTTCATAATAACACGATATACCACACTTGACTCCCCTCAGCAAAACGCTAACATGGAGAAATCAACGGCATCTGTAGGAAAAATGTCAGTGTTAAGTGTCATGTTTAGCTGCCAATATTAGTAGCTGTACCTTCATTTCTAATAACTGTTAACTAAATGTCACTGACTTCATAGTAGATAGGCTTTTTCTCCCATACCTAAAGCATTTGACCCATATGATACCAATTTCACTGTCACACCTTCTTGTATTCTTGCGCAGCCAATAAAACAACTCCCTGCCTATTTGAGACAGCTTCAAGAGTTGCAGCTTGTGTAATAGAGGTCCTCAGTCATATTTTTTTGGTCAAACTATAGCACTCGTCTGACCACTGCAGAATGCCAAACAAAACAGCGTGGGGCGAGAAGTCTGCAGTTTTGGTGCTTGAAACAAAGTAAATATTTGTGAAAGTTGTTCTACCAAAATGGACTTAAAGGAGAATCTTTTGTCGCTTCAGATCACGTGTTTGGTGATTACGTATGCAAAAATAAACATGTGAAAAGCAAATCTTTTATGCCTCGCATTTGGCACTGTGTTACGACAGCCGTTCAATCATTTTTCTGGTTTTGCGAGGATAGACGGAGCGCAAACCTAAACCTGACCTAACTTGTGTTCAAACAAGGAGCCAAATGCCTCCCCGGAGCAGATAGATGTCGGCTGCGATGTTTGTAATTAAATGCTACACAGATACACAATTTGGATTTTGTGACATGAAAAAAACATAGAAAGTGGTAACTTGAGATCAACTTTTGTTCAAAAATGCATTTTTTTGGGAATATCTTTGTAAAAAAACGTGTCATTCGTGATGCATTTCAGTGTGCTTTATGTGTCTAGATTTTTTTTTTTTTTTTTTTTTTTGTATTCTTGCACATCTCCCTTTACCATAAGTTTTAGTAATCTTGGTAGCTTTTACTATTCAGACTTAGCTACTAAAAATTTTATCACATGCCAGTGGAACTTTGTTAACAATTTTACCTCACATTTTAGAACATTAAGCACAATGAGTGAAATATCTTGATCAAAGAATTAACAACATATGGCTAGCTAAAGGATATAGATAAAATATATTTATTACACGTAATGAATGAGACAATTTCCATAAAATAATGTCAGTTGTTAATACTCATTAGTCATACACAAGTAGATGAAACCTATACGATGTATAACGGTTATTAATTTTCAATAGATATATTAGGCAGCTAATAGCTATATCATAAACAGCGTAAAATAAAGAGATACTTGATCTTAATTGATTATTTTGAAGTAGACTTGAATGTATATTCATAAATCTGAAAACATAATGTATATTTTTTGCAACCTGCAAAACTAAGATCAAGTGGATATGTGCAACATAAACACTAAAAGCATGGCCGCTTAACTTTATTCTGTATAGTACAGTGTACAGTTCATGGATATAAAATGGAAGCATGAAACATAAACCTGTAGAAAAGCAAGCATACAATCCAGCACTGATATGCTCGTCATTTGTTTTTCAAAACTAACCTTGTTAATATAAATTTAGCATGCACTGTATTTACAAGCTTACAGGTATATATCGTTGATAAATAATGTGTACAGTACAAATTCATACCAGAAGCTGGCTTTGGTATTGGAGTTTTACTGATGATATCATTTATTCATCGCACATAAAATATGATACTATCTTCGGTGTCCCAACTTCATGATGGTAGCAAATCCTAACCTAATGATGGCATTCACAGTTGAATCACAAAACAGCTCTGAATAACTAATACTGAGATCATCTATCCGTTAAACCTTCCACATGGTCGTAATACATTAAAATATGTATACATCTGTATTAAAATTACAATTTCTAGCTTGTTCACAGAATTAAAGGGAACAAAATGAGCAAACAAACGAGGCTGTTTTCAGGTTATTAGACCAAGCACGGGGGGTTCTCTGCAGAACACCTTAGGCATGTAATGTATTGCAACAGCGACAATGATAGGCTTTATATAAGTATTAGGGCAAAGACCTCTGCACCAAAAGATAAACTGGCTATTCAGGTGTACAGAATTTACAAACTTCGGAGTCGTATCATTTCTCCTTCTGTCAACATAATTTCATCTGTTCAAAATACATAAGCCAACATGTGGGTAAAATGTAATATACATGATGTACATGTCTAACTCCAAAAGTGAGAATGCCCGAATATTATATACACTTTGTACACAAATAAAACAAGCCATTTGTTAAAACAGCATCACATCACACGAAGTCCCAACATTGTGTTTAATTATTAATATCATTCACGTCTACCCTTTCTCTAGGAACGCAAAACCTTGTTTCCAGGTATGTTATGTGAGTGTAACAGTATAGCTTCATATACGTTAGAAAGTGACAGGTAAATAGTTAAAACACCGTGTGGATCACTTGCTCAGTTTGATAAAGTGATACCATACCCCATATTTTTCACTCCCTTGTACAGAGTAAATAGTGTTCACATGACTTAACCATGCTGCTGACTTGAGCAGGCCTAGTAACATGTAGCAAAAAGGAGTTTTGGTTTTCAACTGCTTTTAGTTTTATTTTAAAGAGCACGCATTTACACTTGCTCATATTACCACTGGAATTTTAGATACCCTCGAGATTCCCCTGAAAAAATTTAGTCCACAATTTCTCAATTTCGGATTCCAGACAATGTTTAGAACCAAAATTCAGCCATATATTTTTTACGACTTTTACCTTAGAGCATTGCCAAGGTTTCCAAATTGTTTAATGTGGTGTACTTATAAAACATGAATTCAAGAAAATCACTAAAGAAGCAAAACTACAAGTACACGTGGAACCTAAAACACCCGTGGCACCTAGTCAGCGTTTGTGTTATCTCATATCTTTGACTCAAATCGCATACAAATTATATCTGCGTTCATGACATTGACCAAGCACGCCAGCAAATTTATAAAAAAAAAAAAAAAAAAAAAAAAAGGCGGGGGGGGGGGGGGCAGCATGAGACATTAAAAAGAGGCGAAAACACTTCTTATCTGTGGTATTCAAAGTTAACATTATAAATAAAAATTGACGTGCTCGCTTATTGTGCGTTTGATGCTATTAAAGCACCAGTCTGTTGTATGAAGACAATACCAAAGAAAACTTGATCAATAGTATACCATTCATGATGAAAACAATGTACATTTAGATCTTAATGACAGGCAAACGACTCGTACGATATCAGACAGGTCCACTGCTTTCTGGCAAATATATGCACAGCGTTATGGCCCTGTGGCGCCGCTGGACACTGTAAACAGTCTTTCAGGCAAGTAGAGACCGTTCCAATAATGAATTATCGAAGAACATGTCTGTAATTTTTCTCTATTGTCAAAGAGAGGTTCATTTTATGACCACGAATTGGCCTTTTCGCAACATTCAGCACGACTGTATAGCAAGAAATATTTAGTATCGCATTCAATACCTCAGCTGCAACCTGTAGAGAGCTTCAAAGAGTATATGCCAATGGCCAACAATTAGCAGAGCAAAAAAGCCACTATAGGCCAAATATATGATGACACTGCACCACGAAGGGATCGTATATATTCATGAATATTCATTCGAAAGGAAAACTGCCACATATTTCGTCTATATCACATTTGTCATTAGTACAACCGGATAGTCTCGTACCCATTCTCAAGTGGTTCCCTGGTGGCCCACACTAGAAGGCATAAATGTACCTTTACCCAATGGGTTCTCACAGGGTGAACTCAATGAATAGTATGATTATACTGCAGGCTTATAGTACCAGTCCGTGTTTTCTCAGTGGCACACACGTGGTGTTGGCGCAAGAATTCAATTTTAGCTTCAATGTGGGAAGTGGTGCAAGCGAATGGCCTCAGTAGTGGCCCACTAGTGGGTACGGTGCAAGAAGCTCCTGCTGTATTTGTCTATCCTTCGCTTAAAGTATATTTCAGACGCCTGTGAATGGGAACCATTCCGTCATTAGCACAATTCAGGTTTTGCGTCCTTGATGACATACGATATTCTCATGAATACTGGATATCCAATTTTTGTTCAAATATATTCTTTTATCACAAGAACATGAAATTAAGGCTGATAACCACAACACTGCTCATACATGTACAATGAAGTATATCTATTTATAAAAAATGTACAGATTTGTTTACCTATCTTGTTGTCATATGTGCGCTAACATATTTTATGATAAATAGCAAGTTGCGTGATATATACAACAGATGGCACCAACCAACAGCATATGGCACATCCCATACAAAGTTGAACATGAACATCAAAATATGGCAGGAATATCGGCCAATATGTTTGCCGTTTTCACCATAATTGATAACACCAATACGCCCTGTGAATGTTAGGTGTTTGAATGCCAAATTTGAGTATGATTCCAAAGCTGTCCCCGCTGCGTTGTAGCCAAAGTACGTCGTGGAAACCTGCTGATTGGCACCAGGCAAGATATAAATGAACTAAGACTAAGTGAGCTGGTGCTTGAATGAAAGTGTTTTCACAAGCAATTGTGCATGTGGATTCATCATATCCTTTCAAATTAGCAGGACCACTTTTGTAATAAGCAGACAAAAAAGAAATAAAACCAGGCTGCTTCTTAAGAAAACAAATGCCGTATCCACGCATGGTGTATATAATCTGATAATTCCCACAATTCCACTGCAGAATGCTCGCAACAGGTGAGCTCACTGGTGTAATCGTTTCAGCACCCAACAGCTCGTAGTTGTATGCAAAATTGACCAAACCGTCACAAGCACCGGATTACACTTTGTCAAAGTACTTATGTTATTCAATTTCAAACTTCAGCAATGGCAGAATATGGAATTTAAGTTGCGTTATTGGTATGGTTTGTTAACAGTTAGTTCCAGTTTTGCATGGTTTATTCTAAGAAAGAAAAAGTTAATTGGTGAGGCCGTACTCAATCTCCTCGCGGCGGCACTATTCTCCATAAAGCAGAAACCTGCTTTGAATCTCAATTTTTCAAATGTCAGACAAGTAGGTGCCAATGTTTAACGTTTCTTGGAAAACAAATAGCACAGTTACTATTTGAAACACAACCAGGCGAGCAACCCTCTCCACGTTTACAAGTATGTTCACTGATATTTTACCATTTTAAAATTAAAACTGTAAACAATGTATCGAGTATGTACAATTAGACTAATTATTGCATTCCGTGTGTGTGTGCCGTTATTTCCCATCAAAATCGCCATGATAAAGTTGACACTTGTTAGCTTGAGGAGACAGAACTGAAAATACCAAAATATACAAATTATCTGTACAAAACAGGTCCTTGCGGTCACGATTTTGGTTCAGGTCCTGATGAATACCTATTTAACTGACAACTTTATTAATTGCCACCTGATCAGTACTTGTGACATAGTTCCTGCATTCCATAGCTGATGACGTCATTACGTTTGGTCTCCTGCTGTCATACTTGAGTGTGGGTATTACCATCTGCATACCCATCCAGGCTAATGAGTTGCGCTGCAGGGCCATACGTGTACTAAAAATAGAAGAAAGGGTCTCATTGGTGAGTAGTTTCTCTCTCTCTCTCTCTCTCTCTCTCTCTCTCTCTCTCTCTCTCTCTCTCTCTATCTCTCTCTCTCTCTCTCTCTCTCTCTCCCTCTCTCTCTCTCTCTCTCTCTCTCTCTCTCTCTCTCTATATATATATATATATATATATATATATATATATATATATATATATATATTCTAATACACATGATTTGATTTTGAAAATATAAACTAATTTTTGCTCCGATTTATATCAAAATGTTTTCCTTTAGCGCAGGATTACACAATACACTTGCGCAATAAAGACATACACAATGCTGTGATACATGCATATGAACAAGCAAATATTTTACACACACTCTCTGCTTTCCTTCCTTTGTCTTGCGCTCTTACAGTTTAACAATTTATCCCCCAATCTGAAGAGTCTGAAAATGCTACCTTACCTCACATACCCATATTTCAAATACTGTAAAGGTCCAACGACCTTACAATGGACCACAATCAAATAAATAAAAGACACGTAATGCAGTATACCTACAGTTGACATGGATTTGCTAACTCTTAAGTCTGGAGAGCCCATCTCGGTATGTTGAGTCTGTAATTGACCTTTGATTGAAAGTCGCGCCTTAGATCTGACCGCATTCGCCAGTGAGGTCTTCACAAAATAAATTATTTTGTAAATATAAAACATTTTATTTGCGAGTCTAATCAGTATTCATAACGTCGGGTTTGTTTTTGTTTGCTTTCTTTTTTTTTTTTTTTTTTTTTTTTACAAAATCAGGTCTCTGAAACTGGTAGCTTGATGGTTTACAGCTACTTTTGTGCACGGAGAATTCTGATATACCTCATTACTATGTTTGAAACAAACGTTACCTGTGGTTCGGTATTATATTACCTGACATGACTGGTCCAGCTTCACATGTACAATCCAATTATTATTTGTGTCCACCTATAAATAAGGCTTCATCATTTTCCAATTTTTCTTTCATTTGGACTCCATGAGCTTAAATATAAATAACTTTGAATAACTTTGAATAACTTTGTCATGAACAAGGTCACCTTTACGAATGTTCAAAGGTCTCACCTGTTTTCTCTTTGCCTCATGACTGGACTTGTATAAGAATTCAGTAGTTGCCATTAGTAAAGCTAAACCCAAACCGCTTACAAGAATGAAGAAGATTCCAGCAACGTTTGGTAACTTTAGAGCGTTCGTAGTTTCCTGTACCCAAAAAGCATTATCAACGGTCAAGGATTCATACTAACTCAATGTGGGCGTACATACATACATACATACATACATACATACATACATACATACATACATACATACATACATACATACATACATACATACATATATACATACATACATATATGCATAAATACATGCACACATATATATATATAAATACATACACAGCTTATTGTCAGCATTACGATTGTTAAAACGTCTCATCTAGTGCTACAAGTAGGATAAACACAAAAATGTTAACCACTGGGAACAAAGATCAATAAGTGTGCACAAATAATTGTATCACAATTTACATCAAAATTTAATTGTCTTGTTACTTAAGAGGTGACAAATGACTGATAATTCATACATTTAGAGATATGAAGGTTGGGAACAAGTTTAAAGATAATATCAACATGCACCTCCAACACAAGACGGTACTGGATAATATAGCATAAGAGGGGCGCATGTGTGATACATACATACATAAATACATACATACATACATACATACTTACATACATACATGCATACATACATACATACACACACATACATACATACATACGTACATACATACATACACACATACATACACACATACATACATACATACTTACATACATACATACATACATACATACACATGGGCCTACGCTTGTACTAAAGCACGCACATGTGCATGCAGAAATACACATACATACATAAATTTAAAACATAAATAAATAACTCTTTGCATCTAATTTGATGTGCAAAATGGCTTTTTTCAACAGCAACAGTACCAAAACATACGGGTGTAGTGTGTCATCTATTGAGGTGTTGCTGCGTAAATCGTGCCTTTCAAGAAAAAACAGTGGTTGAGAATTCTACTTAATGGATGTATTTTATTGTCACCAGCACAGTGTTAGCCAAAGGCACAAAGCATCAAAACAGAAATCTTACAGTTGCTTTCTTGGGAGCTTTGTCACACTCTCCTTTATCGTACCACCATTTTTTCTTCAGTTTCTGTAAGTCTCCCTTCTCCCGTAGCTCCAACACAGCCAGAGTTAGTCTGTCCCTGCGTGTATTTCAAGAGGTAGCAAATTGCAATATATTGTCGAGCTCACACGGGATTATTAGTAGCTTAACTCTCTCAGTGCCAACTGCGACCAAAAATCAGCCTAGGGCCAAAATAGAGCTTCTCTTCATTCTGATAAGGGTGTTACATTCATGTTCCTTGCAAAAAGCCCTTTAATGGAAGCACCAGCTGCTTGCAGATATATAGAACACGATGATCCAGTTCAAACAGCCTTCTTGTACCAAAAGCCAAAGAAAGCTGTTGATTCAGACCAAAACGTGGCACTGAAAGAGTTCTAAAGTGTTTGAAAAAAGAATTTATCCAGGAAAAACTTTCAAGGGAGAAATATGGTCTTCCGCCATTGTACACACTCATTACGCTTAGAGAGTATGACCTTATAAAAATAGGATTATATCAAATGGTGCAGGCTCTATTCTGTACTTACCTTCTCTGGGTATGAACGCACAGCACCGTCTTTCATGCAGATTGAACAATTAACCTATTGATCAGTCCTTGGCTAACCAGTAGCATCATAATATACATGACTTTTAATAATCATACTTACCACAGCACCAGAATATAAATTCCTTAATGACATATTAATTTTGGTCGTCCCTTTTGTAATGACCCGTTTACATATTGATGACACTCGATTTCAACACAAGCCATGCATACTGTATTCCAAGCATATTACATAATAAACACTCTGTGTTTCTTTGTATGACCTTCAGAGTCCAAATCCTTGTCTTCTCGGTTTACACTAGGCATGTGTGTGTGTGTGTGTGAGGGGGGCATCATTTTCATGACACAATACTTCCTGTTGACAAAGACTGGTCAATGAAGGATATCCCTGCAGGTACATGTAGGAGAACTGTTCAGTGTTCATGTCACACCATTTCAAGAGCCACTGGCTAAAAAGGAGAGATTAAAGGGGAACAGCAGTGATAGGTTGTACTTTTTTGTCATTAATGGTCATTTTACATGTCCATTTGGCAAAATTTCATTTTTTGTCTCAATTTTTTGTCTCTAGCAGGTATTTAGTTAGAGCTACTTTCTATTTCCAGTAGGTGTTCTGATGTGTGAAGTTGCCTGGGCTACCATCCATACAAATAATAATAAACAAAACTTGACGGGTCACAAAGCTGGGAGACACAACATTAGCAGACATATCATAATGACTTGAGTACTCAGTTAATCATCCTCTTTGATCTTATCAGGGTGGTGTATAAGTTAACGCCTTCTTCAGTAATTGAATACACAAGCACAGGAGCTGTTAGCTTGTGTGTTTTGATATCTGCATTTTTCTTTCCTTATCCTCATTAAATGAGTAAATATCTCAGTTCAGTTAATTTGATTATATCTATACACACTGCTTCATCCATAGTAAAAGTGAAATATGTGTACTTTGTCAGGTTTCCATGTTTTTGTCAGAATTTCACTCAGCTGACATTAGCTGCAGCAATTAGCTCAGGTAACATCACAACCCCTCATTTATTTTCTGATATGGGTCCACATTTATTATATATAACAACTCAAAAATTGTAAACTATCACCGCAATACCCATTTAAGGAGAGTCGAGTATTCGCTAGGTGTCTCCACTTGTAAGTATTAGGAACTTGGGTACTTATGAACAGTGATGCCATCTGGGGAACATGCCACATAAGATTAGACAAATGATGCTCCAGCAGGAGCCTCCTTTTGAAGTTAGCAGCAAGGGCTTAGATAGAATAACCAGTGGCACCAGTGACATCGCACATCGCCAAACTGGTCATGTGAGAAACTACATTATCCGTTTTAACTTACCTGAGATCAGACCCCATGGGGGTTGCTACTCCATAACCCTTGGAATCCAGATTGTTTCCGACTTTGATTGTATTGCAGGGTTTACGCTGGTTGATGTAATCATTTGTTGTGGATTCCATCATGAAAGCGTACTTCCCATTTTTCTCTCGTACCTTCCTCACCCCATCTTCATTGGAGTTTACAAATACGGTGGGTTGTGCCGAGCTCATAAATGCCCACATCCTTTCGTATACTGCTATTGTGGATGTCTGACAGGATGAAAATAGTGTTCAGTAGTTATTCCTTTTTTAAAAACGATCACTAGACATTTGGAAGAGGACCCTTAACTCTTCTTGTAATTATTTCCACAACAAATACTCAGGGCTCTCAATTTGCACAACGATACTACACCAATTTTGTTTGTACAACGACCTATCACTCATGTCGCGGCAAGCCAATGGTTGAACTGACCGCAATGAGGGCCTGGGTAAACCGGTTCTCTCGTCGCGTTAGTTCAACGCGCTGAGTGCGCCAAAGAAACACGTTTATCCAATGAACATGGTGCTAAAAAGTTGCTTCTTATTAAAACAGTTAAAACAAGCAAAACTCGTTTTTGCTCACTTCAAAGGAAGGACACAAATTTTGTGTTTTCTGCAGCACGTGGGTCCATAGTCTTACTTTTGAAATGATACAATTTAGAGCCATTCTATTCAGTTTTACTTTAAGCACACGCCAAAAAAGTGACAACGACGAAATTAATCAAAAGATCCTCTTTTAGCATTTGCACAGCTAATAATTACAAAACTGCTATTCATCTAATCATATATAAACGTGGTGTTAAACGTCATCTGTTGCAACTAACCACTTATTCTGAATTCGGGGTTTATGGCTGAACTTGCACGCTCAGTCTTTTTGATAAAACAAGTGTCATTCATAAAATTAAACACTGAAAACATAAAACTTCTCATAGCGAGCCTTTGAAGACACCAGATAAATCACTTGGCATTAACCTATACCAGGAGATCAAAGCTTTCTGTAAACACTAAAAGCCCTTCTATATGAACCCTATTACACTGGGTTATATTAGGTAAACTTAACGAATACATAATTGGATAACCTTAAAGAAATTCTTGGTACTGCCAGAATCGACAGTGCCATATCTGATCTCGGTCTGTCTGGCCAGGTCCTCCGCGCCAGAGATCGGAGACTGCATACGTGACACGGTAAGGAAAGCTGCAAGGTTTGCCGTGTAGGATGAAATGATGATAAGGGTGAAGAACCACCAGACACTGCCCACGATACGACCCGAGACTGACCTAGAATATTTCATAATCAACGCGAAAACATTTTGTTCACATCAAGATAACAAATTTCTGGAACCCGAAAGACAACAATTTTCTGATCTTGAGCCCATGAAAAGTGGCATTACTTTTAAAATTATGAGCACAATGTTTTGTATATTTCCCTGTACATTGTCGTTATATATTTGTAATAACTGGGCTCGTTATACTGCTTTAAGTATGACATTAAATATCCTGACGGTAGAGAGAAAACAGGCAGCGTTATTTTAATTTTCCCAGATATATATTTAGTGCCGTAACTAAAAAAGAAATACAAGTTACTGAAAAAGAAGAACCAAAAATGTAGAAAGCAGTCAATGTAGCTTTCGCTATAATGTTTCAAGAAAGATATATGGTAACAGGAACATAATATAAGCACATGTAATATTATTATGAGTTGGAACAGTTTCCATGCTTTTCGGTTTAAGAGTAACAAGCAGTAATATTGAAACTTTAACACTGCAAGCATTCCAATTTTTTTGCATTTCGGCTGTTGGAGACAATACCTTGTCGAAATTGCAATTCGAGAGTTTGTTTCAAAAACCCAACCTATTCAAATTTTGCCAGTTGTAAAATTTTGGTAAAAAAGCATTTCGTGCAAAGGTTCTACAATTTAATGAATAATAAGGTTTTTTTTCTAACAAGAGTATACATATTTATTGCGTTAGTGCAGTTTGCTAGATATTCGCAAATTTTAAAAAAAATTGTGTTGATTCTGACATAAACTTGTACCATTTCAATATTTTTTAAAGTGTCCATTTTGGGATGAATCATCGCAAACCGTTGCGTGTGCATGGAGCTTTTTTTAATTTTGGTGTTCATGGCGATCTTCTGATAACTTAATAATTGTAGGGAACACAGTCGCATACTGCGTGGTGGCCCTAATTTCCATGGTGGTCATGTGTCTAGTGATCACGGTCGAGGCGAGCCGATTGGCTTCTTTTACCAAAACATACATACATACATACATCCATACATACATACGTACATACATACATACATACATACATACATACATACATACATGTTAGCTATGTTAGTGCCACATTTTGGACTGAGTCAACAACTTCTCTTAGCTTGCTTTGGGCGCAATGCGCCAAAAAGAAAAAAAACAAACAGACAAACAAACAAACAAACAAACGAACTGTGGCCCTGGACTACTTAACGCCTAAGTAGCTTCAGGCATGCTGGAACTTAAATGACAGGTCTCTTTACAATGGATACGAAACTACCACCCTCATTATAATGCCGATCATTTCGTCTTGACTAATTCGATTTCGCAGTTGGCACTGGAAGAGTTTCAATGGAGGAAGAGTCTGAGATAGCACGATTTTTTTTCTTTTCAATTCTGTAAAACAAAACAAATAAAACAGTTCATGCATGACTGCGCAGTCAACAGTTGAGCCATGCTAATACTGGTCAAGAGTAACAGCAGCATGCAAGCAAGTAACAAAATATTCGAAGCTAACATTTAGAAATCAAACCCAAGCAACCGATTCACCACTGTATTTTCTACGGTAGCTGTGAACGCGGAATCGTGTACTAAATACGTTTCTTGGTGTTGTGCATGTTTCGATGTAAGTTTCTACAATTGAAATTGATACATAATCTGTTTAGAAAGGTGAGTTTTATCATCATCATCATCATCATCATCATCATCATCATCATCTTTATTATTATTATTATTATTATTATTATTATTATTATCATCATTATGTCAGACAACATATACCGCGGCTTCAATAAAGGGTATAGAGCGTGTAAGTAACCAGTAGTATGATGTAACACATCTTGATTTTATTCACAGAAATAGCGTACTAGCACAGATGTATCTTGCCCACCACTTTTTTTTCTTACTTATTCCATAGTGCGAGCGGGGGTTTCTTTTACATCCCACAGGAATCACTATAAGATGGTTCTTTAAAAACAATAAAAGAAGCGTCGATGTGTCAGCGCGAGTCATGACTTATCTGGCAAAAAGAACTGCAACCCAAGGCTTTACTAGCATGGTTTCAACATATATATTATACGTGGAAAGTACCCTGGCAAATTAACGCAAAAATAACACAAAATATTAACAGCGCCAGCTTGTCACACAGCCTAAGGTGTGACATGTTGTGGCTTAATCAACTTCTTGTTTGAATCGTCGTGCTTGATATTGTCGGTAGTTGTCGCGTATCCCCATCAATGGTTAGCTTTCAAGTTTCATGTTTAGGTATAACAAAATGTCTTTAACTTTTTACTTTGATGGCGAGTATATGTTGCAAATTTGGCCATTCAATGATAAAGTATACAACTAGAAGAATTTGTTGGAAATAGATTAATGTTTGAAAAAAAAAAATCTCTATTGTAAGCATAACCAGTATGGTGTATTTCCAAACACTTTGGCTGATTTCGGAAAAGCGTGACACGGCAATAAACGATAAACCGGCAGCTTCAAAATGCTTAAGGGAAAAAAATTACAAAACAGTTGCCTCCATCCAAAATGTGGCATTTCAGAGTTCGGTTCACTGCAAAAAACACGCGGAGTAAAGCTCTTGACCCGACCCAATACTCGCCACTGAAAGCGTCAATATAATAAAAAAAAGTAGAACGAATTTGATCGCAACGGAGACCTCGATAGAGGAATCATTGGCGCGCTACCGCATGCGTACATTTAGTTATTAAGTTTGCTTTCCAAAGTTGCAAAAATGGCATTGAGCTGGGCCTTAAACGGACAGCACGATGGAACGAAATGTAATGCCATATAAGATGGTACTTTCACACGCTGTTATATTCTCTTTTATCCCTAAGAACACTCATATCTGGTACACGGATGAAAAGTAAATTTCGGTTCATCAAACGACAGTGCAACGAACGTTTGTCCCGCAATAATGAAATATATATGAACAAACGATTTGCCTCCATATCGCGTTGCTGCGTGGTTTTGCCCAAAAAACTTTTCAACTCCTTTTCTCTGATAGCATTTGGCGCAAAAATATGGAATTAAATTTAAAATTAGAACTTCAAAGCGTTTTTGCTTATATATATATATATATATATATATATATATATATATATATATATATATATATATATATATATATATATATATATATATATATATATTCTTAGCCTTGGTAATTAATCCCATGTACTTCCACGGATGATCTTTGATGTACTCAGTATTCCAAATAGTTTTTATCAAACCAAATAGCAGCTACTTATCCATTATCTAAGGGAGTTAAAGGTCCTCTTGATTGATTGGGTATCGCAAACCAGACAGTTGATGTTTAGGGTCGTTAGAAATGATATCTGAAAACCGAAACGTTGAATTTCATTTTCGAATAGTGTTTTTTAAGCTCGAATAGTGCGCCACATTTGTGACAGGAAAGCGCGCATTTTTTTCCGATCGTGGCCCGATGTGGGAAAGAGTTAGTTACGTCACAAACGCAACCCGCTGGCCAAGCTGCATGTGTCAGAGTGCCTTCAGTTTCCCAAGAGTTAGGGCAGATAAAACAGAGTAAAGTGATTACGGAGAGTATGAATTGAGTTTTTTATGTACGTGGACTAATGACGATGAAGAAAAATTAATAAGAAAAGCTGAAGCAACAGAGAAAAAAAAACATTCAGCCTTACACGCACTAGGGAACGCCCAGAACCCTACCGTCACCAGTACTGCAGGGAGTGCAGCCGTGATTCCGCCAGACGATCCCAACTGGCCGTCTGGGCAATGATCACTCGTTGTAAAAGAGATATTGCCTATCAAAAATTACTAGATTTCATTTAACAAGAACAAACATGAACGCAATAAATTGGAATTTGCGCCAGGATGGGCCAGGTCTTGTAGTGTTTCAAATTCTAGCATTCACTGAAGCAGCTACGGCCTACGCCTACGGTATATAAACGTCTCAACAGACAGTTAATTTCCCCTTTTCATATGTGTCGTCTATGGATGATTAAATATAAGTTTATGATGATAATAATAATAATAACCATCACCGTTACTTTTGGCACCGGGATCAGTTTGTGGCCATAAGAAAACAATTTATGAATTCGAAATGCTTGAACCCTCCGCTAAGTGTCGGGCACAAATGACAACGTTACTCCCGGGCCACAAATCATGCAACGCAAGCCTCAAATAACCTCATGGCCTGTAAAATATATGTTGTATTAACTTTGTCAGTGCATCATTTTAGAATGAGTCAAAAGCTTTCCCCGGCGCGCTTTGGGCGCATACGCTCGTCCAGGAAAGCTGTGCAACCGGAGCAACACGAACCCACGGTCATGTTGGTACTTGAGTGAAAGGCTTTTTTCCCAAGTATATGTGGCATCCTTATTATAATAGAGGAAGGTCCGTCTTAAGTTGTTTGACTTAGTCGCAGTTGGCACTGAAACATTTAAATTGATCAGAATAACCAGAGACACATTACCTCGGCTCAATGTCGCATCCCTGCTGCATGAAGGCACCGAGTGAGAACCAGAGACTGTTAAAGATAGTAAAGTTGTTTGTCACCTCGGGACCCTCACCATTGTCTTCGATGTGCCACTCAAAAGGACTGAAGCGACTCACCAGGAACAGCACCACGCTGACGCCGATGTAGGCGAAGATGACACACATCCAAATCTCGTAAGACAACGGGTACATGAACGAGAAGACGCCAGGACCGTCCTTTGAAGGCTTCTTGATCATAATGCTGATACCCAGGCTCATGAATGGCTTGGAGAAATCGATGACCATCTCTCGTCCTGATGTGATGGTCAAGGGCGCTATAGCCATGTCTGCTTCCTGTAATGTAAGTCATTAAACGGACTCCTTTACTGGCCTCACTCGTGGCCTTCATGTATCAGGGTTGCGACATCGAACCTACAGTGACGTCATCATTTTGTGCTGGTTGTTCCCATTTATCGTGTCTGGAAATCATTTCAAATTCTCACGTGCTTTAGATTCCAAATTTTGAAACAGATGCAATGACACAGAGCTTCCAAGTTTTAAGTAGTTTCTTGTTATGTTTTCGTTACTATATTGTATTGTGGACAATCTTTAATCAGTCTTCAAGTGCGGTACACCGCATATGAAGCTAAGCGACACCATAAACAATCATTGTTGCCTACAAAGGAAAAATGGCCTTTCGGCGAATTCCTTTCAACTAATGAAATAAAACACTGGTTTTCAACTGAATGTTTTGCAGCAAAATTGTCGAGAGCTGACATACAGGAAAATTTCTTTCCCTTCCCTGAATCTTTAAAAAACGGAATGTCTCATTTATCTAATCAAAAGAAGTATACATAGTTAAAATGTTGCTTCTCTCAGGTGTTGTATTTTTCAGACAAGAATTTCGTGGTCATTGTAAACATTGCAAACCATAAAGCAGGATTTGATAATAGGGGCCAAATAAATTTGCCATCACATTTTTTAACATAGGCATAAGCTAATTCGTATATCTAAATACCCATAGCTTCTTAGACTTGGAAGCTCCGAACGTCTAAACATGCGTGTGCAAGGCTAGCGTCTAGGAAATGTGCAAGGACAACAACACCATGATAGATAAAGTACGCTGGACTTCAGCAAGGCATTCGAAAAAGTGTAACACCAATACCTGCTTTCAACACTAGATGGTAGTAAGGCAGGACAAGAAGCTGGCACAAGCAATTCTGTCACGACAGAGGGATCGTGGGAAATAACACGGTGTGAAATTCGTAACTTTCGTGTTTTTTTTTTCCAGGAGTCCACAACTTCGTAGTGGAAATTGTCACAAGAGAGAAGAATTCGTGATTATGACTGTACGCGGAGAGGTACCATCCGCCCCTGCCATATCCCATTATAGAATACCATGAAAAAGGCGTGCCACAATACACCTTTTTGACACAAACAAGTCAAGCGCAAAGACGTAAAATGTGAGACGCGACTAGCCACAAATCTTCTACGTCTGGACAAAGGTAATATGGCCAAATAAAGCTTCAAATTGGGTTATTAACTGAGGCAACCAGCAACAACAATAGTAATAAAGCATACACCCGCAACGAAACTTCTTTACCCTAGACCTGTTAACTGTATCTGAATACGTGCTCACGCGTATCTTCATGACTTTTTTTTAACAGATCCATTATATTCGTGAAAGGACCTTCAACCAAGTACTAACTTGCGACTGTCTCAAGTGAAAACTAAAATGACCGAGGCCAACGACCTTGTTTGGGATGCTGTGAGCACAAGTTGCGCGGGGCGCACCGAGGGAAACTACTCAGTACAAAAACTTGCAATTGCAAACAGGCAAATGCATGTGTATTACATGCATGTTACCACAATGTCTCATGCTAGTGATACCCGTATGAACAGCGACATACAGTTTCTTTTTAAGCAGTCTAGTTCTCTGACCCTCTTTGATTCTGTATATGCATTCAAATATTTTAAGCTTACATGCAGAATATGTGTTTTCATCCTATCCTATAGTACCAATTATTCTAGCCATGCTCCACTGTACATGTTTAGCCATGAATGCCAGCGTGACTCCCAATTTGCATGAAACCGTGTTATTTGTTGAATTACTATCGGTCGAGTGCGTAAAAAAATAAACTTTTGGACAAAAAGATATTCAAGACTGCATTGTGCAACTGCCTAACGTTACGGTTATGTGTAACAGTTGCACGGAAACATCACAAATCCTTCCACAAACGGCAATATTTTAATTTACGGAGTACACTGATAATATTATATTTTTTTCAAGCGGCTCTTGTCAAAATGCACACCATCGTCAACATTCTGAAAGCCCATGCAACTGCAATCACATTATAATTTCGAGATCATGCAACACGAGTTACACCAGATAATCAGCTGAGTAATGCATAGGAAAGATCCACGCTCCTGCAATCACTGTGGAATTACCAATATTGAAGTGAAACCACCCCGTATTCTTGGATTTCAGCTGTAATTCACGTCTTTGACACAACATTACAACCGCACTCCCTCACGTAATTTCAGACACTACTAACTTTTGATATATCAGCAATTATCCATAAGCAATCAACGTGACCAGCCAGGGTAGACCGTATACAACTAAATTGGTTCGTCAACCTGTTATACTCCCATCAAAATTATAATTCTTCCTTGCCAGAAAACAAATCGAATTCCTCAATTTGCATATCGCAACATCAATCTAAGTATTGCAATTTACGAGATAGGAGCATTCATTTAGCACAAAATCCAAAACATCTCGGATTTTTTTCTATTAAAATTCAGCATTAATTTAAACAGATATGAACAAAAAAGTTTAGGTGAATTTAACATTTTGTACTCTGAAGCCTTTTCCCGCTTACACTTCCTAGCGTTCACCGACTGTAGATTTACATTGCCACCAAAGCCACGTGAGAACTATCTGTTAGAGAAAAGGGTGTCCATGCAACCAGTCACACTGATAGGTAGCCCCGCAAGACACAGGCGGTCAGTCCGCCGCAACGTATTGTTCATAGGTTCGCTCAAAAGTCCCGAAGAAGATCTCAAGAGGTATTTTACTTCAGAATAAACTGAATGTGACAGAGACATGGTGTATTAGTCTGCACACTTCTTAGATATTGTCTTCATGAAAGCATCAAACATTGTTAATTAACAATCATTTCACAGCACCGCTTTTCAATATTTTATTCCGAAGAAGTATGGTGTTTGTTACAAGTTGATAGATGTTGAAAAGTGTTTGACTAAAATGATTTCGCATTTTCTCTTGCGAGCAAATGTTGGTGTCCAATGTAATTTCCAACTACACCGCCTTCATTTTGGGAACAATTCCAGTACAAAATCTTGACCTTTTTTATTCAACATCGCGTTTCTGCTTGCCATTCCATACTCTGATCACTGCTTATTTATAAAAAACGCAAGGTTTGTGGCAAATGAATTTCAACATATCCTATCTTTCTTTTAAAACACAACGTTGAAATCAATAAAGCTCATATGTTACCTCCACTTCCACATAGTTATCATATTTTGTCAATAATGTGTTGTGATTTGAAAGAATATTCAAGCATATTATGGTTTCTACACATGGATTTTAATTTTTTTGGACATATTGCAGTGACTTTCTTACATGATAATGACTTCGATCAATGTTGCGTCACCATTACCTGTGTTGCATCGAATGTTGCCCACAAAAAGACAATGGCTGTCTTGGTTTACTTGCATAACTACTAATAAACACTGTGGTAACATACCATACAGCAGTTATGCGATTCATTAACTTCCAAAAGAGTATATTTTACGTAATGTATATTGATAAGTGATTGACCAAGACACAAATTAAAAAAAATGATAGCTTACCAAAACAAAGTAAGTTTTATCTATTGTGCTTGTTTTCCACACTACTCTTAGCCTTTACTAAATTGAAGTTGACGGACACCAGCGCCTTTGGTGTTCATTTAATTTGATCAATTTAAGTACATTCCGGGAAGGAGGGGTTTTTTTTGCAACTATTATAAATTTTGAATATATAAAGTATTTCCAACTCAGAATATCAGTGGATCTACAAGTTTCTTCTGCATTTGTGGGGCGCTGTAATAACGTGAGACGTAAAAGTGCATTAGTTGCGCAAGCTGTCAGCTGACGCAATGCCATGCCAGTCACCCATGCTTAACTCAGCTCAGGATAAAATCATAAACTGCATACAACTAATATAGCATGGACTTCACATTGAAGAGGTTTCAGTATTACAATCTTAGATATCTAAAGATTTACCGTTTCTATTCTTATCCTGTGCTTTATGGACAGAACTGTGAATTATATATTTCACGATAACAAAAATAAATATTTCACTCTTATGTGTTCAAGATGGGGTTCCACTGAACGGTGGAAACATTTTGACTGTGAGATTTCATTTCAAAACGTCTCTTGCTAAGATTTCCATAATGTAAGTGTTCCGTGAGCATTTAACTGATAAAATGCCTAGTTTGGAGCGAGTCCACAACTTTTGTCGTCATGCTTTGGGCGCAATGCGCCCTAGGCGCGCCAACGGAAATCCTTTTGGCCTGAACTATTATTCATGGCCTCTGGTCGCTTACGGTAATTGTTGGCGTTCTGATGCTTGAATGAAAGGTCGATTTACAGGAAACATGAACAGTGCATCGTTTTTTTTTTTAATTCACGCACAGCGACTGTTATGGTTATTGGTACTGACAGATCTAAGTCTTCCAAAAATATACGGGTTTGGTTCCTTCGCTCCACATTGAGAGACGAAGGCTACACGCATCCCATCATTACGTGCCGACGTATATACGTTTCAAAGCTCTGAAACAAAAAGGGTTTGTATAACATTTAAAACCGGTGTGAAACAAGACAAAATATAAAAAGACCTGTTGTTAAAGATACTCTAGTTTTGGTCCTTCTCTAGAAGTTAAGTTGCACTTTAAGCAGATTTTCTTGCTGGTGATGGTATTGGAACTCGAATGAAATTTCCCAACTTACACCACCTAAGGAAAAAAAGGCATGGTTGTCTTTCTATAGAAAGCGTCCCTTGAGGGATGTGATTCAAAATTGGAGATTCAAAAATTGACACACACAGACAGACAGACACACACACACACACACACACACACACACACACACACACACACACACACATACATACATACATACATACATACATACATACATATATATATATATATATATATATATATATATATATATATATACAAATGTTCACATATGTAAAAATCGAACTGCAGCTGAAATGAAAACCAAGAGTTAGACAATCCTCAACCAATTGAAAGCTTGCTTTCCTATGGTACAGTAACCCTCTTGGTCTAGCATCTGCATGTATCCTTGAATGAGTTAGTAATCCTCGAAAAAAAATCATCGCATGCTGTGAACATGCCCCAAAAGACGTCATTATGGCCGTTGTACAAACCTTTATGAAGTGGATATGGAGAAGTTAACGGATCGTATGGGTGCAACATAAACCTGATCCAAAATGTGCCATAAGGAGACATGGCCGCTCTGGCTGCTTCCAACTGATGCGATGCATGTTTTCTATGAGTTCTACAAAGCGTCGTCTAGTGTCACTACGGAAAAGTACAATATGCACCACAAGTGAATGAAACGGCCACGTGTGTCTGTATATATCTGGGAAGGGAAGTGGCGGGGAAGAGTTGCATACTTTTGATACTGTGGAATTGCAATAGAATCCGAACTTGTACCCGTTTGGAGTTTTTTTCTGCATATTTAAAGCACCTAGTTTGGTTGTATGCAGGAAAAAACAACACAATGTATTTACAAATTCATAGTGACTCAAAAACATAATAACTTGATGTGTAATGACATTCCCTAAACGTGTTTCAACATAATTGTCATTGGATCAACGTCCGTCACGGCGTCCCATCCTTTAGGCAAGTATATTTATCTGCAAGGACAAGAGCTTCGAAACGCATAGTGTAATATTTTCATCGAAAGCGATGGCAGATACATAATTGCCGAATCACCTGTGCACAATGAATCATTGCCATGACATAAATGTGAAAAGAAAGCCTATTACGTAAAAAACTGTTAATGCACCATATTGGTGACATGCTGTGAAAACTAGGAAGGAGTGAAGGTAAATGTCCCCGCTTATCCCATATAAATTGCGCGAAAGAGTTTCTTTGAAATATAAATCTGTACACCTTTATGTCTGTTTGCCCACGATATATGAAATCTTATTGGGCAATAAATACTAGAAAGCGTGCCAACGTAAGGGAGTTCATCGCTGTTTGTTTGCATACCTGGTAACCAGCTCTTCACTTTATCTTGTGGTCGATTTTAGACGCAGCATAAATTGTCAAATTGAATATAGAATCATCTCTGTTTTTTTTAGAGATGGCATCCTTCACAAAATACCAAACATATATGCAGTCGGACTCCATTTCTGCATGATACACACAAAGACAACATTTTATGTAGAACAAAATATCTCCTAGCTCCAAACGTATCATGGAAGATTTCTCACAATTCAACAGTATCATTGAAGATTGTGCGCCTTAATTGAAACTGGCAATCAGTATACTGATCTCTGTGGCAGTGATGTGTGGCAAGCAATCACCACAAACTGAAACGGATAAACATGAGAAAATGAAGCTGTGGTAAACATGCAAAACGCATCATTTACTTGCATCTTCTAGCTGGCACACGCACTGATCATGCTATGAGATACACTAACATATGATGCGATCAAGGAAAAGCCACCGCCACCATCGCACACACAAAGCACCAGTTGGAACCGCCGCATCCGGAATCTACCCTCCATGACTTGCGATGCGCAAGAGCTCACCCGGTATTCCGTTCTAAGTTCAATTTTCATCAGGCTCAGCGTATTTACCATCCCGCACAGGTCTAATCATATAGTCGAATTTGACTGTGCCACCTTCTAAGTCAAGTCGGCACAAAAACTAATGTATCGATCATTCCCTTCAAGGAATTCTCAAGTGTCCTATACGTTTCTGTGGGACACATTAGGATCCGTCTGGAAAGGTCAAAAGGTATTCTTCAAGACCAGATACAGTAGTTCTACGAAATTGTACTAATAAGACAGAGGGTTTTGTTTCAATTCCTGAATGAATATTTATGTGCAAGTACAGGCTATCAAGTGATCAAAAACTTGTCTTCTGGTACGCATGGTTTCATTTTTATCTTCCACTGTCTTTTGTAAATATCCCACCTGTGCTTGTCTTGGCAGCCATCAAATGACGCCAACATGCAACGAAAATAAATTTTCTGGTAAGTGAATCTTGCAAAACACGCTTTATACAAAAGAGACGTCAGGTAGATCGCGACCAATCAAGGTGCGAGAAAACTTACGTTGCGAACCAGTTCCCCAACCATGCCGTTCCAAGTTCCATTTTCGTCTTGTGCACCGTACTTGCCATCTTTGACGGGTCTGATTATATAATCAAATTGCACCTTTTCAGCGATTTTCTTTGCAAGGTCCGCGCAATAACCTTCGTACTTTTCATTTGGATTTTCAATCAGAATCTGCTGACTTGGAAGTGGTGTTTTCACCCTTAGGTATGGCGCCGTCTGAAACATTAATACCGCTAATATTGGGAACATCAATTATGATAATATAACACAAACATGACACCGTTGCCGTGATTTATTTTTTAACAAAATTCTCCTTATGGACACTTAAAAAAATGAAAACGGGCGCAATGCATATATCCAAGGAATAAATCAAAGAGAACACTGTCACTGTTGCACAAATGCTCACAAATCAAGTAGCAGGGGGGCACGGGCACTTTACCGAACACTTCATGTTATTTTTGGTTTCTCTTCAGAATATGAATTATAGCATCATAGCGTCTTAAAATCCAGAGGGCAACCTTCTCAAATCAGCGTGCCTCATGCTCTAATCAGCCCTTTCCATACATGGCATGTAACATTTTTTTTTCAAAAACTGAATATTCACCGATATCTCCTCCCGTGATTCATCAGTGAGTTAAAAGTTATATCAAAGTTGACTAAAATGATGGAACAAAGTTGTATTGGTGTTATAGGCTTCCCAAGATATGATTCTGGTTCAATAATGGTTAATACGAGTAAAAATATGGCGCCTTTAGGGAGAAAATGCTTTAAAATTCAGCGTATCATTTTCAATAAACTTGTTGTTTCAACACTATACTTGTTAAATATTCCTATAGTTTATGTGTTGCTGCTTACACATATAGTAGCTAACCAGGCTGACCCCCCAAAATAGTAATGGAATGGATGTTAAACCTTACGGATGGTTATTTTTGTACTGGTTTTACCCCTACCCCTTAACGTAAAAAATGCATCAATGCAACGACAATGTACATTGTGTTCTACTTTGAGCAATAGTAATAACAGTTGAACAGATTACCATATTGACTTCTCACATCACGTATTTACAATTTTTAAATACAGTCCAGAGGTGACGGTTGACCTCAGGTTGACCCTGTAATTTGACCCCACCAGGGCTAACCTCCCGAATTTTTTTCCAGTTTCAGTTTCAGTTTCTATCTCAGTGCAACAGCTTTTAATTAATTTCGAATACACTTTGAGCAGCTAGTGCAGGGATACTGTCTGTGTCCAACATCTGTAAACCAATTATCCCAAATCTCCCCATTGGGTAGGTATATTTACAAATATATTGAGCACAAAGTGTAACTAAATAGTGATACAATGTAAGTGCAAAAGTACTAAACTGATCATACTCTTGTAAAGGACATTGTAACAATCTTACCGAAAAATACGTTTTTAAAGATAAGTTATATATTTAGCATTTATGAAAGGATGCAGGGTGATGAAAAGATAAATCTAAATTTTCAATTTGCCTGAAGTAATAACAATTGAATAAAGTTAAATCAACCTGAAAATAAAGCCTCGTTAAATATTGTCCAAAATAGAAAGTGGTGTTTCACTGAGAACGAGATTTCATCAAGCCTCCTGTTTGGCTTGAATTGGCAAATCTGCAGCTGGGTAAAAACATGTACCCATAAAGTGAATATAGTAGGCGTACGTCTGGCTATCAGAACCAGTTCATTTTTACTAAATATTCTGCTTATATGAAATTAGATTCGATTTTAACAATTTTGAACACTACATATGGGGACTTTTTAACATGGGACATGCCTCGCAGTGCTACTGGCTTCAATAAGGTTTAACCCTTTTCGTCTGGTTAATGTTAAATGAAATAAAGCACTGAAAGGTAAAATGCACAGGAATTGAGCTCTTTAGGTTAAAATACTCAGTTGCAGTTTGTGGGAAGTTAGCTTGCAGAATCAGAGGCTGCATCTAGTTGTTACGTACGTTTCTATTTTCCTGAATTAAGAGGTACTTTGAGTCAGAATAAACATAATCACACCATTTTAAACGATCAAATCAATATTTACGCCAGCCCGAGAATAGACAGAACGTAACGTAGTTTCCAGATTGTAAACAATACCAGTTGAGACTTTATATTAACTGTCGAAATCAGGCTAAATTTTAGTTTCTCTTATCACTGTTATGATCGAGAATATATAAATTTTGTTCACCTTTGTGAAATTAGCTATCACTTCGTCCATATTTTCCTTTAACACTATATACCAAAATTAAAGTATATAGATAAAACAAAGTTACAGCTCCGTAGCCCTTTCCCGCTAAAATCGCTCAAATGCACCCGGATGTAAAATATCGTCTGCGGCATTTCTTCACTTTTTTTTTTTTTTTTTTTTTTTTTTTTTTTTTGGTAAAAAAATATTCGGAATTGTATGGAGTCATGTTTTTATAGCAATGCCCAAGTCAACAGAATTTCTTGAGTCAGTTTTGATCTAGGATACGGTCAATTTGGAGAAGTAAATTCTAACGGAAACTCATTTGTGTAGGCAAGAGAATTGGGTACGAGCAATGATGTTACAATGCAAGCTTGTCTTTGCAACGGAGTCTCTGCCCGCTTAAATACAAGACCATTCATCCCTATAAGCTCAGCAGAATGGAGATCTAAAATTTATTGACAAATGGCCCCAAGTATCAATGACTCGAAAAAGCAGTGCTCCATACACGCTTTTTCCTGCAGAAACAGCTAAAAGCTGAATGAATGTAATGAACTTTATATTGATTTGAGGTGTTGATTACTTTACTAATATACATGTTTATACATATGCTGTTTTCTTCAAAATTATGCATGCAAGATATAACATATCCTGATTCTAAAACGTCCTGTGACTCACATATCCAAATCAAGAAATACAGCACCTATACAAAACGCGCGGCTAAGTGGTCAAAGGATGTCTCGCTCGCCCTATCGCCTTATAATCAAATCAACACAATACGTTTTATAAGCGGGTTTCTTTGATCTGTTTCAGCGTCGGCAATACAGGAATCCATGGATACATGTTCTGTCTTATTTCTTTCTTTACGGATGGCTTACTATTATCCCATCACCATATTTGGGGGGGGGGGGTATTGTCACATGGACCCATCCAGTGTAAAGAGTACGTAAAATATCAATAGGAAAGGCGTTGAGTATGTACTTATACATATTTTGATTGTTCTATCACTTATGATAATTAAGTTTTCATATCCCAAAACAGGCAAAACACACATAAAATTGGTGAAACAATCAGGCAACCAACAAAAAAAAAAAAAAAACATAACAAAAAACAAAAACAAAAACAAAAAAACAAAAACAAAAAAAGCGAAAACAAAAGGGCATACACAACATTTAAAAAATATTCAATAAAAAACCACATAAAAAAGCCTGTGTAGATACTCTTCCTTCATTTGTGTTTCCTATTAAACCCAAAATAAATCGCACCCCGTCCTTAGGGTACCCTGCAATTTCAAAACACAGTGGTCAAGCAAGTGTGTGTGTGGGGGGGTGATTTTTTGTTTGTTTTTTGTTTACTCTTTAATTTCATTTTTTTTTTCACTCTTCCTCTCAAATGCACATAAAATATAATGCTTGATTAACTTTCCCTTAACGGAATCCTCAGTCTACGTGCCATGGATATTTTATGCATTCCAGACTCCATGCGAACTCTTACGAGCTGCAAATGCTTAAAGAGTCGGTGTATGAGAAACTGTTCCTTCAAGAAGGCTAAGTTTCCATGTGGAGTAGCCTGCAAATGTGAAGGAAAGGCAGACAAATGTGGATAATCTTTTAACGAAGACTCATCAAGTAGTTCTGATGATGAATCAGGCTAGAAATAAAGCACCAATTAAATGTTTTTAAAATTGAGTGCATCACTGAATTAACTATAATGGCGACAGAAATCTTAGTTTTACATGTCAAAAGTTTTCAGATATTGTATAAACTTTGTTTCTTTATTCACACTGTCAGTGCAAACCAAATGGACAATTATTTCCTATGACTTGCATAATGTTGCAACTTTTTACTGTTTTTCGTAACGGTAGGGGTTGCATTTAAAGTTTATTATCACTTTGTGTGTAGGTAAAATGCTTACTAAATTGTGTTGAAACACTGCTATATCTACGTAAGGGACATATGGATGGATACTAAAAAAAAGTTTCAAATGTTTGATATCAGTGCACCAAACATTGTACGTAACATGCCAAAAACTATGCGGAAATTCTACCATAAAATATGCATTATTTTACCTCAAAAGTGGAGCAACACTATGTTTTGAAACTTATTCATGCTTAACTTGTCATACTGGATACATAAAATATCCAAACTAAAAGTTTAATCGTTTTGTAAGGGGATTAATAGCATAAGTTAAAAAATATTGATAAAAGTGCTTGAAAAGTAAGTCGCTGCGAACCCACCAATGTAACCAGAAACAATGCCTATTTTCATGGTGAGGTACACTGATCTGAAAGGGTTGCCCTGTGGATTCTGATCAGCCATCATGTTTAAATTATGGAAAAAGGGCCGGACCAAAAATAGCATGAAGTGTCCACCTACCCCTGTGCTCCCGAATGAAGGTCCGGTTGCGTGATTGAATAAAGTTTATCTATAAATAAAGAATACTGCATACCTGATTGCTTGACTGAAAAATTGACTCGCCTGACTGGTGGATCCAGTAATTGATTGTGTTTAGGAACGATCACATAATATGTATGTATGTATGTATGTATGCATGTATGTATGTATGTATGTATGTATGTATGTATGTATGTATGTATGTATGTATGTATGTATGTATGTATGTATGTATGTATGTATACGTATGGGAAACTCCCCAGAAGCCCGGGGGTTTAGTCAGAAACCTGTAAGTAATTTTACTACAACAATTCGGGATGTATATGGGAAAATGACGATATGCCATCCTAGTCACTGAAACCTCATCAAGTAAGCACGACATCAAGACAAGCCGGGGATGGTTTGGTTTAAACATGTTTTATTAAACGATTAGAGAAAAGGGCTATGCCCTATATGAACTCTTCTCGCAATAACAAAAAATAAAAATAAAGGATTAATGTAAATGGCAGTTGGAAATTTGTAAAGAGGTGATGAGGGATAATGACAATACAGGACATATACAGGACAGACACGGACTAGACAACACACACAGAGGTGAGGGAGACGAAACATCGCAACACGAAAAGAGGGCTCAACGCCGACGCAGTGCAAGAGAGAGACAGGACAGGACGCATACAAAAGGATAGTATACTGGTTTAGATGAACTGGCATCCTATCACTACAATATTTGAGAGAATGAAGATACACTCTACAGGGGATTGAATCCCCCCCCCCCTTTTTTTTTTTTTATTTCTCTAGGAAAGGCGCGGATACGGCACGTTATCAGTTATTATATGTCAGTAATTTTCATACTTGTTTAGTATATTAGTTTAAGATCAAAGCTGGTGTGGGGATAACTAACAAATAATAGTGTGCCTGATGAGGCATCACATTATGTACATAGAATGGCTTTTTTTATCTTTGGTAGTAAATATGTCGGGCGTATTCACATCAGACTGATCAGCTTTAACTCCTTCACTACCGTATTTCGGACTAATTCAACAGCTTTGCCCGGCGCTCTTTGCGTGCACATAACTACAGGCACGCTGGGAACTGAATCAAAGGCCATCGTACAAGGAACATGCGCCTAGTACCCTTTGTGTAATTCAGAACAGCTTTATTTTTGTAGTTCGACTTTGCAATGCGCCCCAGGGGCACTGAGGAGAGCCTTTGACCTATAGCAAGCTTGCTGCCTGCAACCACAGGCAGGTGGCGCTTGAATAACAGGTCGGCTCGCAAAAAATACGAACGTGGTATCATTATGTCAATTCGAAATACATCACCTACGGCCGAATAGACCAGAATTAATGAATTGTTGCTTTTTTTTCAATCACTAACTGCCAAATCATTGGTTTTTACGTGTCTTTCATTGTTCAATGTGGAGCAATAAAAATTGCTTATCATGCAATAAAATTTTGTGCTGCTCGAAGCAAAAAGGGTGCAACGACAGTGGCAAGGTAATAAGGTCGCCACTGTAAAACTAAAGAGATCATGTTTGTCATGATGTGAAGCCCGTCGCCAACATTTTAAAATTGCAATTTGAAAGCAGAATAATTGCTTTTGTTTCCAATCTCTGAGGGTGACTAAGTTATCTGCATCGCATGCATTACCCAAAACATGTCTGGCTTTACGTCTGTCCCGTTGTACTCCATTATTTTCTATTGAATTGTATTTGTTTTATTATTTTGCATATTTTCCTTTTCTTCCCTTTTTTTTGTGACGGCTTCTGGTCCGAAATTCGAGAATGAAAAAATATGGCCATAACCGTTGAAGTACTTTTATCTTAATTGCCAAAACAAGAGGCCAATGTATCAGCCTGTCTTTGTTTACATTTAAAAAATGCCATAAATCACCCGCTGTGATGAGAATCGTCTGACAACCGACAGCTGTCCTTGGTTCCCTTCGCGCTCAATGGCACCGAGCTTACAAAGGAAAGCTGTTCACTGAAACCTGTAGAGTTGAATCTGAGAACAAATATGCAGTTATTTCACAATCAGCAGGATTTAGCCGATAGTGAGTTCGTTCCATTATGCAACTGCCATCTGTAGGCCCCGCTGTAACTATGGGCTTAACTAAAAGGGAGTCACAGGTGAACGCAATGCATGTGAAAATAAGCATCATTTCAGTTAAAAACAAATAAACAAAAAACAAAACAAAAAAACAACCCCCCCCAAAAAAATGAATGTCACTCACTAAGATAGACGTAACAATTCTGGTCTGGTTGCTGGGCCCAGGCCCCACCTTGGAGCGTATCAGTGATGCCTTTCCTCTATTCAAGCCTCTACGTGGATGCCACCAGCCAATCTGCAATTCCATAGCAAAATCAAGAGAAGCTGAATGTATTCTTGTGGATAAAAACGATTAGGTGCATCATATATTGTTTAGAAAGTAGTTAATATCAACTAAAATCGTGATAAATGACACTAGGTGCATATATTTCACTTCCCGCACAAAGCTCTTTTGAGAATCCGAAGTATACCTAAAAAGGTTTATAGCAAAAAAAAAATCAAATTAGCCATCTCGTGTTTATTGCTGTGACCAGAACTTGTTGTGAACGAATGATCTTTAACCATAGTTTTTATTGTTTGTGCAGAGATTCGTGAGTATATGTTTGACAGAAAACACGACACCATTTTGCTGACACACTACATCAGGTCAATGTAGCCACAGCGCAGGTAACATTATATTTTAGGGTTGAAATAAAATTGATTTCACTTGGATTTTACCACCCGAGCACAACAATTTGGTGAAAGCAAATCGCAGATGTACATCAACGCCTGAGCATGACGGAAATGGCGTGCACATGTGCAAATGACATAGATTACTCCACAGCTGGTCTATGGAGACAACTGTGTACCAGTAGCAGATGACCTTGCGCGTTTACCTTCGCTAAGCCCCTATTTAAGGTCACCTCCAGTAAATCCAAAGTGAAGTCCCTTCGCAAACCGAATTCGTCAAAAGAGACTTTGCCAGTTAAACCATAGAACTCGACCTACAGAGAGAAAAAGCAGGTATTTGATACACTGCTGCTTAGAACTGTTCAATTTACAAAACTCAACAAAAGAAAACTGTTCATTGGGTCAATCTTTAAGTCTACATTACATTGCAAGCATACCTGCAGTAGTCTGTTATAATCTATAAGCTATTCACGATGTACCGGCGTACAACGCTCCATAGCTAGTTGGGAGAAAAAGATCCATTGCTGGGGGTGCACTTTTTTTTTTTTTTTTTGTTTTGTTTTGTTGTTGTTGTTGTTGTTTTTTTTTTTGATAAACATAGTTTATTGGCGCCACATATGAAGCCACAACACAAAACAAATTGTATAAACATCAAATACAAGTCATAATTAGCGCAGGAATATCTTACGTAACGTCCCATTGGAGAATATGGACAACCTAATCATGCAGTCTCCATTCTCCAGCTTTTTTTTTTTCGGCAATACCTGTATTGACCTTAATGGATAATATGTACGCAGTAACAAACAGTTTTGCACTTATGTAAAACACCACTTGTGTTAGACATGGAGCACAAAAATGGATAACGATAATTAAAAGTGTCTACCTTTTTTATTTCCTTTAATATTTTGTATCCGTGTTCCCATGGTATGGCATTTCCAGCGCCACCTATGTCACAGTTTATTCCTTCCGTTCCATTATTGTAGAAATAAAAGTTCTTGGTGTGTAGGGTGCTTTTGAAGACCTTTCGTTGGTGCACCACTATTTCCTGTAGAGCTTTTGTCAGCGCCCTGACACCATCTGCAATCATCGCCTGCTGAAACTAATGTAAAGGTATTTGGTGGGAAAAGCTGTGTACTAATGTTATGACCATAGAACGTTCATTTTGACAAAAAGGCTTTTCTTTCAACTCGTTATTTTCAATTTTGATTAAAAAGGTTTATGTGGTGTGAATTACCTCGTGACACTACGTTCACTGTCTTTGCGGGCCGACCTTTCATTCAGGAATTGACTCAGAAGAAGTTAATGTCAGCACTCCCTTCGAAGTGGGAGGCAGTAGACAACTATGCCATGCATGTTTCAATTGAAGTCCATGTTTAGACAGAAAGATATTGTTGACTGAAGATTCGAACGCATCAAATGAATTCCGCCGACAGAATTAATACAGTATGTTAGTTGCCCTCCAAAACTCCCAGGACCTATGGATACTTTCACATGGAACCCATTTACACCAATATATTGATATAGACTTGGCCCTGCTAAAGACGGAAAAAAACATATTCCACAGTAGCTAGTGCAGAAGCAGTTGCATCGGCCTATTTATCAAACTTAAGGTAGCACTAAAGAATTAATACGCTAAGTTTTAGGGAATCAAATGTAAGCGTAGGGCTTGCACTCAATGATATATTGTGGAGATAATTTAAATGGAAGTGCTGCAAAGAGCATTTTGTTGAGAACCAAAGTAATTTGGCCTTCATATGCATAATGTATGTGGACTGGTGCTTGAAGCATACATTCCATATTCATACGCAATGTACTATGGATCCCGGTTGGTGGCGTCAGTTTACGTTGCTTTTCTGATGTCGGACATACTATTTAGAGGACAATAAAAAAGTTCTGCCGAAAAAGTTTATTGTATTTGAATGAAAGCAAGGATTATTCAAGCCCATATTTTATAAACCAATTCATATATTCTTATACAATTGTGCCAAAAAATATATAAACCACCCCCTGAATGGGGGTAGGTTATCAAAGAAATGCATAGGCTGTTTAATTCTTCAGTGCACCAATAACGTGGTTTCCACTACATCCTCCACTACATCCTATCTGATCCGATCTTACTATAGTAATGGTTGGGCTTCGCTGTTTGTGTCAGTACGCGATTTGGACAAAAGTGAAACTTACTGGATCCGTTTTTCGCTACGTTTTCCATCCGTTGTTGGTTGTGATTCAGGTTTAATTGTGTGAATATTAGGCTATATTAGTAACAATGCTCTTTCTGATAGCTCTTCGTTGGAGTTATAGTTGGATTTCTTTTGTTTTATTATTAACGCAAACGCAACCGTTACCGTAACGGATCAGATCGGATCCAGTGGAAAGGACAAAATGTGGTAATTTGCCGATCAAATATAACGATTTCTCTGTGGCAATAAAATTGAGTCGTTGTTTTTTCATGCCTTGGTAAGATTCATCAAATCTATGTTCATAAAAAGTTTTTGAGCATGTGCTTGTTATCCGGATGGGGCTTATCCACATAATTCATTCAAACTAGTTTTCATTAACGATAAATTCGAGTAAAAATATCAAAGCAGACCAAAAAAAAATTTCCAAGTCTATCTGGACGAATTGAGCCGGCATGGGTTCAACTAATAATCAACATACTGTTCCCGGTGGTAATAATGATGTGTTGCATAAGTGAACCAAAAACTGAACTGTAGAAAGATATGACACGTGGTGATTGAGCTCTTCAGTGGCAGTCAAAAGCTTTCTTCGGTGCGCGCTGGGCTACTTGGGCCGAAAGCGCGCTAGGGAAAGCTGCTGACCACGCCCATAAAATTCTATCGGGCTGTAGACATGTTGGTACTTGAATGACAGGCCTTTTCACAAAAAAAAATTAAATATATATATATATATATATATATATATATATATATATATATATATATATATATATATATATATATATATATATATATATATATATATATATATATATATACTGTGACCATTTGACAACCCAAGGACGTTCATCTTAAGTACTCAGTTGGTAGGGAAAGTTGAAAACCCCTGTTCACGCCCTTTTGTCATCTGGTGTGCTGCTCATCCAGCAAAGAACATTTGGGTCTCATGACCGATGCTCAATTCACAAACAATAACAGATTTCTTGAGGTGTGGTTCTCCCCAAGTAACTATACAGCACCAATGATTAGGCGGTATCTTCCAATGCTGTCTCAAGCCTCATCACTAAATGACGTAAAGACAGCACTGTATGATTTAACTATATCGCAGAAATAATTGGAATCTCGCATGCATAGTCAGCGATATATCTAAATAAATTAGCGATATTGCTAAAAAGAATTGTCTGCAATGAGGAAAATAGCGATATTACTAAATCCTTCAGTCATATCTCTGAAAGTTTAGTGATAGCCATAAGTATTTCGATGTACTGCTAAATATTTGGAAATATAGCTAAGTACACGTATTAGGTGACATGTACAAAAAATTTAAACAAATTCCTAATATGAACTTAATTAAATACCTCTCAATATATTTGACTTATTTCAGAAAAAAAAAAGATATTTCTCATCATTATTTGCAGAAAAATTCACCGAGTTAAGAGACAATAAAATGCAAACCTAACAGAGGAAAGTTTTCAATTAAGTATCGCGTCCCGCTTGTCCGAAATCCTAATGTTTGAGGCAAAAAAGAAATCACGTACGTCTCTTGGTTCCATGAAGTTTCAATTAATATGTATTCACTTACATCCCAGGAGAATTTGTCAAACTGCATACGCTGATATTGTGTCGGAAAATAATTGTTTACTCTTTTATGGTGTACAAAATGTATGTTTAGTCACTGATTTAAGGTGCTATATTGTTTAAATCAATGTCTGTTTGTTGAAAAAATAAGACTCTTGACTTCAAGCCCCCCCCCCCATCATATGACATCTCTACCATTTACTCTTCGTTATTTATGCATACATTTACACTTCAAAAACATTGTCTTGTTATGAGTATATATTATTATGGCCACAAATGAAATAATGGACTTAAAATGTGGAACTGTGTCTTTCTAAATGCCCACTTTGTAGAGTCATATACCATCGGGTAAAAAAGGCCTGTTTATAGGACCATACAAAACTTTCAGCAAGTGAGTACTCATGCAACAGGGATGTGTCAACAACTTCCCCGGCAGCCCTAACTTCTAGCTATCATGTTCGGTTGTGATCACAAGGTTGAATTAAGGCCGTAGTAGGATGCTGTTATAACGGAACAGGTAAAGCAGATTAAACTTGACATGATAACAGGTCCTCGTGGGTACCATTTTTGGGGGAAAGAATGATTAGGCCCGTCCAATCTGACTCTTCCAAAACATGCAGTTTTCCGCATCTGTTTTAATATTTTGACTTCATTTTTGTATTAAAGGCCAGTAATGTACACTTTTAATGAAGATTTCAGGTGACATCTTTTACGGTAGCATTATATAGATCAAGAGCGTTTCATTGAAAATGTTGCAAAGAAGGCTGTTGACTCAGGTTATAGGGGAGAGGGCTAAACTCACGGATATTTTTTTCACGCCTCCCCCAGGCCACGTTTCCTCATGCAGCATGGACCAACCCGAGTTGATCCAATTCCTGACAGTCTGGTTGTGATAGTCGACAATACGATATCCCGTTATGTTTATACCCCCATGCTTGTATTTCTCCAGGTTCAACATGTTGATGTCCTGTGGAGTCACATTATTAATCTTTCATTCATTTATTAATAAGAAGAAACAAAATAAAGAAATACATAAGAATAGGAGCAAACACACACTTAAATTAGACAAGAATAAGTGACTCACTCTAGAGGAGGCCACACTGACCAAACAAAAGGGATCACCTGACATTTCGGGACCATACTGTTGCATACCGGTCAATATTGCAGAGTCTACCCCCCCCCCCCCCCCGCGTGTACACGTAGTGACTCACTTACATAACTTATAATATCAAAAATTACGAAAGTCGATACATATCATTTTTATGCAGAAGTACACCGAAAATCCAACCATGAACCTATACAAAAAAGCTAAGTGCGGCCGAGTTAAGATTAAAAAAAAAAAAAAAAAAAAAAACTTGCACAAATGTCCTCCATGCCTTTTAGCAAATATACATCCACATTATTGTACTCATTCCCACTACAAAATCTATGTGGCTCACCTAGAATTCAAATAACCTCAAGCTACATGAATTTGCTACAACAAATCAATGAATACAACTCTTTAATTTTCACTTTACTACTGATACTAACTGTTAATCGAGTACAATAATACCTTATTTTAATTAATTACTATATTTGTAAACCATCTGAATCTTCCAAACACTGAATGTTATGCAGTCCTGCAACAAAAACTGCATCTGATGAGTTTATGATCAAATGGGTTATAAGAGTTTTTTACGAACTATTATAGTCATAAGGGGGAAGTAATGAGGGCATGTATTCATAACGCAAATCGTTAACTGTTTCAGTGCCACATTTTGGCAGAGTTAAAAGCTTCCCTGGGCGCGCTTTGGGCGCATTGCATCCAAAGCGCGCCCAGGAAACTGTTGATCTGGACTATTAATTTCTTTGTAACTTCCTGCATGCTGGTACTTGAAAGAAATATCTCTCTACAAAGACCGTGAATCTAGCATCCTCTAATTCAAAGCGGTTCGTGATAAGTAGTTGGACTTTAGATACGGTTGGCGCTGAAAGGGTAAAGAGAATCAGTGAATACAGAAAGCATTGGAGCAGCTCCAACAAGATCCAGCGAAATTTGTCAGAATAGTTTAATGTCCAAGATAGGTAAATTCATGTGAAAAGGAAAGTGTTCAGTCGCCACATACATAGCTTTTGGGGCTTTTTGTGACCCTTTATTCTGGTATAGACGATCTTATGTACCAGGTTGTGTCAGATAACAAATGTTGAATAAGGGTACCCTCTGGTGTTTTAAGGGCTAAGGTTATACAAGTCAATGAAAGCATACCAAACTAAAGTGGTTACCAACATAATTTTGGCCGACAAACTAACAAAGTTCATTTATTTGACCATGACATTTACAACCCCTATACGCCAACACGCACGCAAGTACAATCTTTCACAGCTAAACTTGTTCAAGAGACGTACATTGTAGCCAGTACTGCTGTTATCACGTAAGCCGTCCCATGAAAACATTGTTATGTTTGCCTCTCATATTATTTATTGTATTTCCGATTCCTGCTTTTCGAATGATATAAGCCAAGAGGGAAGGGATCGAGGGCAGCAATGGTTAAAAAAGAAGTCACCTGACCAATTCTGACCAATAGTATGCGCAGAGTAGATCATGTGCTACCTCTTGATCATAGATAGCGGGTGCTATTTCCTGTCCCAGAGCAAATGAAATTATGTCCTTTATTTTGGAAAATTACCATATGAAAAACCCTACTGCTCATAGCAATAAAAACCACTCATCGATAGTATTTGTCAATGCTAAACCTAAATCATTATGCTACAGGAAAGACGGGGTAAACTGGGAAGACACGAACCCTTCTATGCTAATAGTCAGATGTTACAAAGGCACATGTGTCGGTCTATCATAAAATTGTCAATGTCTCTTCGCCAACAAGAGATTTGGCAATTTTGTCTTTATCGCAATGTTTATGTGGCTGCCCTGTCAACGGCACAGTTGTTGGTTGCATCGCCGGCTTAGATGTACCTCGGAGAAATGTGGCTTTAGGCGGTGCCAATCTCCGCTCTGCCCCTGGTGACTAAAGGCGCCAACCGGAGGTGGACATTTGAAGAATTAACAGACTAGCTGAATTAATTACTGGCTCGTGCCGCCTCCTGATCATACTAAACCTCACAGCATACTATTCTCGATATTGTCTACTGGGCTCAGACACGCATTCGTACAGCCACCCATTGAGGAACCGTAGTTATCTTTTGCTCTAGCAAAGCCTTTTTTTTTCAAACTTTATTTGTTTCGCGTATGTTAATGAAACATACAATAAAAATGAAATCCACTACTGTTTCTGCATTTATAAATTAGAAACAGGAAGTAAGATGGAGGAAGTAATATGCGAATTAGGGAATTCTGGTATTAATACGGAAAGCTTGCAGGACGTTTGACTTTTTGGGATAAACACGTCGTTTTACATAGCACAACGGTCAAATACTGAGGAAATAAGTCTAGTAAAGGTTATACACTCGAAATAAAAAAACACACATACAAGAATTGTGCACTGAATGAGCTGAGCTCGTGTGCGTTTAGCGGGTTTGATCCTGCTGCCGCTAGATGGCGCGCATAATCGTCGTTGCTGTGCACGGCAAACATTGTTGACATAGCTGAATTGACCAAAGCTGAACCAAAGTCATAATATAGAAAGTGAAACTGTATACGGAATCCCATTATTAATACATGGACAGTCACAGCATGGCTTTATTATATATTTTGCTTTCTATATTAAGGCAACTCCATCGATGGTCTTAATGATTTTAATCTCTATACCGTATAAAGGATTTTAAAGATATGGCGACAACATATGCTCTGTGTGTGACGAAACTTAACAATATTTCTTTCTTTCGCCACAACCTACTTTACGTTTTTTGTTTGTTTAGTAACATGCTTCAGTTATACACTGGCAGGTGGTTTAAATAAGATAAGCTACCCAGATAGAAACGGGTACCTACTAACTCAGGGGTAATTCTGAACTTGTACTATGGAAATTTAGTAATTATGTTTGATTTGACAGTTATTCTTCTTTCCTAATGAAGCGCTGCATGCATAAGCAAAACTTCACGTATTTAGCTAATGCATCATTTGCCACATTCATATTATTTCTTTTTTATGTGGTTTGTTTTTGCTGATAATTTAGCGTAAACAAGGAGCCGCTACTCAGGGACATGTACGGGGATAGGCTCCGAAACATGTTCAGACTAGTTCCCCGCTGAAGACCCTTTAATTTATTTGGGCTAATACAGTCTATGTTAATATTCTACAGACGAACGTGCGCAATATGGACAATAGTACTTTCATATGTATCTGGGTTGGACAGTGACAGGTTAGTTTATTGACAGTAAAGCAAGCATTCGGACTGCAGAATGGGGTTATGTCTGCTAGCAAGTGGTTCTGGACGAAAGGATACAAATGCAATATAACAATGCTCATATACGTCTAAAAAGGCCAGTTAGATGGTCACAATACATATGAAGAAAATTATTTTCGTGCCAAAACTATATCGCAGCTCAAAACTTACCAGCCCCGCCAAGAGGTAATGAAATCTCACTTTTCGCAAAGCTTTTCTCTGAATGAATACAAATTATAAATGTCTTGTTAGTTTTAGAAATTAGAAAACCGCTGCGTGTTACAAAAATAATTAAGGAATTAGACATACAGATTTGTTAATTCCTTGAAAATTCTGGATAGAGGAAACGCTGGCAGCTTTCTCAAAGTTACGAAGTACCAATGTGTGAAAACAATTATATACGTTAAGACACTTGAACTTTCTTTTATGCATGAGTGTTGAATACATTCCGTTCATGTAAGTCTGTCAAGCATTAACTGACTTACAAAAATGTGAAAGTTCAAACTATTGCACATTTCATGACTTATCAAGAAAGACATACAAACGTGTAAATTACCAATAGACCTTTTTGACCGCGGAAAAGAACTACTGCCTCGTAGAAATTGCAGAAATATTGAAAGCCAGTCAGCTTCGTTCATTTAACGCTACGTTATCCGGAGAAGGTACGTCAGATTTTTGCATGAGCTTGTAAAAAATTAACAATGCGATTGTTATATCCAACAATATATATATATATATATATATATATATATATAAAGCAGCCTGAAATGCTGCCGCTTTGCAATTTTCTCATACATTCTAATAAATATATGTGTCTATATATATATATATATATATATATGCTAGTGTGTGTGTATGTATGTACGTATGTATGTATGTATGTATGTATGTATGTATGTATGTATGTATGTATGTATGTATGTATGTATCTATGTGTGTATGTATCTGTCTATGTTCTGTTCATTGACATTGCTTTTCCTTAGGGCAAATGAAAATTTGCTTCTCCCCTTTCGGGTACTTAAATATCCTGGCAGGAATAAGTATTATTTCACCTGTAATCCCGTGAAAAATTCGTTCGTATCGGCGGTTGGCAAATCAAGAATAACCCTTTTGTCCATGTCTTCGGTCCTCTTGTCAAGTCTAGCGAGCGTATCAATGGCGTCATCGACAGAAGTCACTCTCTTGACCTCCACTTCAATATGTATATCTTCCTTGGCCATACAATCAAAGAGCTGTTCCAACCTTCGTAAACCTAGATAATAAATATTGATTATGCCAGCGTTTCTTCTATATCTTTGTGCCTCACGAGGAGGCTGTATTTGCCCACGAACAAAAGGGTCGAGGAGGGACACATCCCAAAAGAGAACAACGTGCAATGTATCCTTTCATTTGTTCTGTTGGACGTCAAGCATAATGACTCCACTGCATGAGAGATATTGGAGAACATATAAAACGTGACACATTTTTTCCTTTTTTTTCTCTCAAATTATTTTTGTTGTTCCGTAAACGCCATTTTATTGACATATAAGGAATACTAAAGTAATCATCTTCTGGCAATTCAAGCTAGCAGTCACGTGAAGTGGACAGCACCTCGTTTTGTGGCATCTGATCGGCCGAGGTTACGCCATTAGATCCACGGCGCCACAGTTGTTGTGTGCACAGGCAGTTGCTCCACTAATCAGAGCAAATTTGAGTGCCCTGACTAAATAGAACGTGCGATATCCTTGTAATGTACACGTGCATATATGTGTTAACCTCTGGCTCTATGAGCCTAAACATATGCTTGCTATTAGCCCAAGAATGTAAAGCAATGAACATTAAAACACAAATCATGGAATGACAAACAACAGTTCACTTGCTGACTGACTGAATGAATGGATGATTTGATGGATGTGTTAATCGATGGGCAGATGAACGAATAAACGATGAATTGAACGAATGGATCAAAGAAACAATGGATAAACAAATGAATGAATGAATGAATGAATGAATGAATGAATGAATGAATGAATGAATGAATGAATCAGAGACCGTTGATCGGCCGATCGGAGTGGTCAATTAAGCAGCCAATCAGTAAATAAGTCAATCAATCGATTAAAATTGCATTGCGTTATATTTCATTAATGTACATTCCAATTCTATTCTAAAGCATGTTAAATAATTGAAAACTTTGCGGCCAAAATTGGTGGTAGACAATGTCAGTGTGCTTCCAAATTGAATTACAGTAAGGATTAGCTTCTACCATCTGCCTTCTTTTCGATGGTGTCACTTTTGTTTGTTTTCACGTGAAGTTGTACGTCCCGTTTACATGTTTTTCTTTTTCTATGAGATGTATTCATCCGTTTTGCAAAAGATATGTTTAAATCAATTGATTTCGTCTTGTCTCTGATCGAAGAGCCAGTCACTGATGAAGGCACTTGTTATGATGAAGACAAGCTTTGAAGATTGATTTTTATCTTGACTATGACCAATATTCATGATTGCTTTAAGAGGAACACACTAACGTGTATGATTGGATCCCAACTGTAATCTAGGTCTAGGCTATAATTGGAAACAAGGCAATGAGAAGATCTGAAATGATTGTAGTTTTCCCTACAATGCAAAGTAAAACTTTAAAGTGAAGTTCTGTCAGGCACAGGTGAGCGAAATTGATTGGAATTTATGATGATGAAAAAGATGCAGTCTGAATTATCTTTATCAAAATAATGACGACATGGACTTTGAAGGGCCCATTGCAGTACTGAAGACACGGCTCTCTTATGCAAACCGAAGAATCGCTTGGAAGGTGTGAAGATTATAATTTCCGAGAAAGGTGACACATTACCGGAGTTCTATTTAGATGCCCTATTTTAAAAGGAGAAGGTGGTCATTCATGTCAAACACGAAATTTACGTGTCCTATTTCAGAAATCCTTTTACAGAAGACATTGCCTGTAATATTATTCGACGCGTCGCCAAGAATCACTTACCTTCTTCCAAGAGGTAGACATAATATACTTTCCTCCATCCCACGCTGTCCATAAACTCTATAAGTGCCTTTGAATATAATGGCTGCATGTAAATCTCATAGTTATTTTGCTGACCGGAAATGTTGAAAGGCATGCTTGGAGTTATGTATGGCATATGGAAGGTACTGGAGAAAGACTTGATGGTGTTGATGGTGTTTGCATTGTGTGTTCCAAGAAGGGCAAATGTTCCTTTTTTCATCTCGTTACAAACTGAAAAACAAAAGAGCGGCCAAGTTAAAGTTCTAGTCACTGAACGCACTGTAACAATGATTATTTCTACCAATGTCGGATTATCAAAAGTACCTCTTGAAAAACGGATGCAACACATGGTGAGAAGTATCACGGTGCCAAAGTACCATAGAATCCGTTATGTATTCAGCGTAATGTATTATCATACTAATGTCTTTAAGCCCTACACCACTTGTTAAAGTGTGTGTGTCAACACACACTTTTCTGTTTTTCCTCGAGTTCTTTATTTCTTTCTTTCTTTCTTCTTTCTTCTTTACCAGCAAATTTGTCTGACAGTTTTCTCGGACACTATTATACATAAAAACTCCAAACTTGGCATGATTGTCCCTCCATGCAAGGAGTTTGACCGTTTTACACAGAGGAATGAAGATGTCTAAAATTATTCAAATTAGGGGCATTTGAAATTTTAAATCTTGAATATCTTGAAATGTATAATAGATAGGGATGTCATTCCATTCTATTATGGCGCTTTTGACCAGTGCGCATCCAATGAATTTAGAATAAAAGTTGTAACAATTCAAATTATGCTAATTAGCAGCATTTGAAATTTTAAAACTTGAATATCTTCAAAACTATTGTAGATAGAGATGTCATTTCAACTTTTACGAGGGGGTTGTTGACCATTGCGCATGTAAAGAATCTAAAACAAAAGTTGAAGTAATTTAAATTATGCTAATTAGCAGTATTCTAAATTTTCAATCTTGAATATCTTTAACACTATAATAGATAGAGATGTCATTCCAATGTCTACTAGGGAGTTGCTGACCATTGCTCACCCAATGAATTCAAAATGAAAGTTGTAGCAATTTAAATTATGCTAAATAGCAACATTAGAGATTTTAAATCTTAAATAACTTCAAAGCAATAAAAGATACAGACGCCATTCCAACTTCTACCCCTGTGTTATGGAATAGTTGTACATTGCCATAACAATATGCTTTGAAGACACACACACTGATTTGCTATGCAGCAAATCATCTTTTCTAGTTGGTTCTTTTATCCCTATTGCGCAGTCCAAACTGCATACACCTCATAAGCTAACCTGTCCCTGTCTAACTTGTATAGATATGGAAGTTACTGCTGTACATGTTGAGCACGCTCTTCTGTAGAGTTTTGATCCAGGCTGCATCAGCCAAAATATAGTAAAGTGTACGGTATTCAGCGAGTAACTCCTCAGAGCATGTTTTGGGTCCTGTACCCGTACATATCTTTCTGGGTAGCGGCTCCTTGTCTCAGCTACATATTCAGCAAAGACAACCCACCATAAAAATGAATAAATATGAACGTAATAATGAATTAGCTAAATAAGAGAATTTCTGGTTATAAATGCAGAGCTTAAATATCAATAAAGAATACCTATTTAACCAAATATAATCACTGAATTTGTATAGAACAAGTTCAGATTAGAATAATTTAAATTAGCGCTAAACTTGCATGAACCCTTTCTGGCTGGATAACGCAAATAAATTCAAACCACCCGTTAGTATACAACTGAAGTAGAGACAAGCTGGGGCTATATAATCAGTCCCAGTGATTATAAAACAAACAGTTACAGTCGGAAACTTCTATAAACATGGGTAATCCCTAACAAATACTGCAACAATGGACATCCTGTGCCAGGAATTAAAAAAAAAAAAAAAAAAACGTGATGGTACCTACTCCCCACTCTGACAGTCTCCAAAAAGATCAAGTTCTACTTCGTTGAAGACTCTGAGTTAATGTTGCATCAGAATGAATCAAGTTTGTGATAATCAAGTAAATACTCTCAATTTCTGGTCAAGTGCTAGTGACAGCCTATGACTGTCTCCCGGCCCTGGAGTTATTGTTACAAAAGAATGAGTCGCGTTTGTGACAACTGAGTAAATACGGCCATTTTCTGGCCGAGCGCTCAGCAAGCGTCCTGGTTGGTGACGTCAGTTTACGCTGCTTGACTACCATCGGACATAGTATTTAGAGGGCAATAAAAAAATTTCTGCTAAAAAAAAAAAAAAAAAAAAAATGCAGCAATGGTGAAACAGGAACTGAGTTGCTCATAAAGCAGTGTTTAAATTATGTGGCACCTGGCTACTCCCATTAATCCCCAAAGGTAGGTGCTCCGACCTTCTGGTGGAGAAGCACACCAGATGGCGCAACTAAACGCTCTGCTCTATTAGGTTTGCAGACAGCTTCTCGTTTTGCTTCTGCGACAGACGTCAAGTTCTTGGAACCGCGTGGGCACTTAGTGGCACCTACACAGTGCTTGACAGATGACTGTTGTAAGTGAGAGAAGTTGCCACGTGATTGAAATGGAAAGAATTGAAAATGATCACGGTATGCAACTGACACGCTCGCTATTATCACTTGACTTGAAATTATATTTAATTATAAAACTTGGTCATTTACCAATTCTGATATATTTTGCTTCTGATTCAATACCTGAACATGAATAGAGAGAAGGGTTGGCAAATTAAATTTAAGCTGAGTCTAAATCACGAATACCGTACCCAATAAACAATCGGGAAGGTGATTGACACATACCAAAACTGTGTCATATTGACGAATAACAGAAATCTTAACCTATCTCTGAGTAGAAATTTATCTCAATTAACAGTTTCTCTTGAACTTGGGTGTACTTTTGCCTTTGTGTAATTTGAGCGGAAAGTGTTAAAATCGTGGAGAGTTTTCTTTTCACGTACACCACGTACGTCAATCAAAGTGAACTATCTAATACAGTCTTTGAACAGACACAGACCAAATGTTCACATAAAAACTATGACCAGATTTAAGAACATGATATTAGTTTTAATACATAGCTTCGTTTTGTTGTTGTTGTTTTTTGTTTGTTTTTTTTTTTTTTGTTTTTTTTTTTGTTTTTTTTTTTTTGTTTTTGTTTTTTTTTTGTTTTGTTTTTGGGTTTTTTTTTTGTTTTGTTTTTGTTTGTTTTTTTTTTTTTTTGCTTTTTTTTGCTTGTGTTGCATTTTCTAAACTAAGATGGTAGCCATATGATATCAATTGCATCTAAAACATTAAAATTCACTGGGTCACGTGTATTTTCAATATGCAGAGGGGGGGGAGGCATCATTATGGGTGAAACAAGAACGGGATTGATTTCCAGTTTTATTATTTGACGGAATCAACAGTTCTGCTTGGTGCGCTATTGGATTTACATTGTTTTATTCAAAAGCTTTGATGACAGCACAGCACAGAAGGTAAAGTTAAATCAGATGACATTTATTCCTTCATAGCGGCCAGTTATTCTCGAATGAATTTGTTGGGGAATACTATTCACTTTAAACCTAGGATTTCATTAATTGTATAGAGCAAACCTTCATGTAAACTGGGAAAAAATATAAGCGCGATCGTTGCATATTTTGATAAAATTAAAAACAAATAACAAACAAACAAACGCAGCCTACGCAGTAGTGAACACAAAGCATGCTAGAAGTTTTTGTCGTCTCGTGCATTTCAAGCTCATGAGTTCCAAAAACTTTCACATTGTCTGGGCCTTTACATTTTACAATAGGATGTATTAATCTTTAACTGCATAAAGAGGGCAGACCTGCTCTGGTGTCCTCACTTGCAAGGCAAAGGAACTATGCCTCCATCACGATGGCGGCATCTGTAAGAGTTATGTTACTTAACCGTCCGGAAATAACAACTTATCTCTACCAAAATGAATGACATTTTCTAAAACTGTTTAGTATTTCGTAAGTTTTCAAAATTAAAATTTTGTATTTTTATCGAAATTATACCTTTACCGAAAAAGCTAATTTGACCCTGCTAAGTACATGAATCTGCCCGCGCTCCTGTCAAGTTCCTTGTTGCAGCCCTTGTGGGTGGCAGGGTTCCGTTTGATGGGAATACTCATATCACATGCAAATAATTTAGTACAGATATCCTCATCGAGCCAAAACCGATGGAATGCCAATGCCACTATATCGCAATAAAGCCCCGCTATGACTTCTTCAATTACTCATCATATGATTCTAAAGAATATATCTTCTTTGGGTATATAGTTGGAAACCTTGTTGTTAGGAACGAGATTTGACCGACTGAAATGCAAACATAATTACTAAACCAATATGACTTGTATATTTTGATCACTCTGAATCGTTTCTTCTGAACTGTCAGGCGCTCATGTTACATGCCTACCTTATATGATGCTTGATAACCATTGTCAACACACCCAAGAAACGAGGTCTCATTTGGTGGAGACGAGAACGTACATGGTCAAAAAGCTACTTGCACTAGAGGCAATTTATTCCCTTTCAGTTTCCTCATCAGTAATTGGAATTCTCTTGATTTCACAATGGGTGGGGGGGGGGGGGGGTGGAAATAACTTTGGTTCAGATAAAACATAACCAATGTCTTAATTCTTTACATTTAAGGGCGAGCTTACTAAGACTGGTCAATACGGCGTGTAAATATATTTCTCTGACATGCGTAAGTGTCACTTGGCTTAAAAGATGAATAAATTGGTCAATACGACTCGGTCAATGTCTTTTTGCGGCACATTTAAAATTTGGATTAGGAGAGAAAAACCTTTACGTTCGGGTACTTCATCTGTATATATCTTCTGTGATATCTTTACAACTGTATCTTATTAAAATGTAAGAATGAATGCATAAAAAAAAACCAAAACAAAAAAGTACAGATGATATCTAACATTTAGGCGAGGAAATGTGGTTGTACATACTGGCAGTACTAATGGAGAAGCCATCGGCCCTTCCGGGCATCGGTTGTATGTTTGAATCTAGCTTGAACCTGGTGACTTTGTTGGAGTTGTGCTCATGAATCTGCCATTTCAGGGCGCTGGCCATCTCTCCGGGTTGAGCATCGAAGACGGCGCCTGCAAAATAAGGCAAAAAAAGTGGTAATTTGGGTTGAGTTGTTACAAAAAAGGTCCTGATAATAAAGTAGAGATTAGAGATACTTTACAAAAAGATGTTTCGATGAAGTATCCGGAGGCCAAGTATGAAATATATAATTTAGAGGTAATTTAAAGCATGTTGTTAAATGCTGGGCATGAAGACAAGGGAATTAATATCGCGACCATCTCCTTTGGGCGCCACGCGGGCAGATGACAGGGGTCCAGTTCGGCTTCCTGGCCATCTTTAAACTTGCTCATATTCCTGACAGATTTGGACCGTTTGTTTTTGTTACAGTACCAGTATGCTGAGCGTAAAATCAATAATTTCATAATAAACCCGGCAAACCAGCTTTTTGCCGACGTCTTGTCGATTTAATCACGCCGGACATAGCTGTGGGCTCACCCTTTAAGCCAGCAATAAATAGGTTAAATTGAATTTAAAAACAGAGCCTGGTATGGTACCCTTGTGATTAAACGCCATGTTCATACCGTCAACCGACAGATGTCGACGCCATTTGTTTCCTGAGCCATGCCTGCTGGCAAACCATGCTAACTTATTCAAGCCACGCCACGTGTATTTATGATTTCAGATCTTCATAACGCGTGAAATTTTAACTGGGACCACAATCCCATGAAGATTTTCATCAGTTTCAGTGGCGGATATGGCTTTGGACGGGATTGTAGAGAATGAGAAATTAGAACAAGGTTGCCTCTTAACGGATATTTCAACTTTTCAATTAATTTTAGTCAATTGCGATATATGAACCAAGAACATTATATTTGGATTATTTGACAAAGACACAAAGATACAAAGATACAAAGAACGAATAATGCCCTGAAATTGCAATTACCTTGTTTCTGATTTATGATATTCTCTCTCTCTCTCTCTCTCTCTCTCTCTCTCTCTCTCTCTCTCTCTCTCTCTCTCTCTCTCTCTCTCTCTCTCTCTCTCTCTCTCTCTCTCTCTCTCTCTCTCTCTCTCTCTCTCTCTCTCTCTCTCTCTCTCTCTCTCTCTCTCTCTCTCTCTCTCTCTCTCTCTCTCAAACACTATTAAACTATTATTCTAAAACCACTAAACTTGCCCTGGTGACTGACCTCCTGCTCAACTGATTGATTGTGATTGGCCAAGTGACCTGGCAAACAAGATTAATAAAAAATAAATATAAGTCTTTTTTAAATGCAGGCATGACAGGCTAGTACGTTATTATTTCCTCCATTACAAATGGAATCGAGAATAAAAATTCTCATTTATATGAAATTTGTAAAAATATTCCACCTGTAAACCCTGTTGCTCCCGATCTACCACCTGTGCAATGTTTTTTCCCCTTTCTTTTTTTGGGGGGGGGGTGCATCTTGAATTTAGAAGAGATTGGACTTTTAAATAAATAATCATAACAATAGTTGTACTGATCTTTCAATACAATGAAATTATAAACAGTGACCAAAGTTTTTCGAAATATATAACAATTCAAATAGAAGCAAAGACTTATATTCATTTATCCGGGGAATCACATGCTGTCAGTACATGTATAATGTGAAGTGACCTACCCATGTCAGCCGTGTTTTGCCCGAAACAAAAGGATTGCGAGATCCAATGAATGCACTGCGCTTGCTTCGAAGGTTGCAAAACATCGGGGTTTTGGTCACGGCTAATAGTGTGGCACAAGGGACCGTGAGGTGCATAGTATAAAAATAAATTTAAGTAACCATTGCGTGGAAAACAAATCTGTGAATTGGTATGACTTTGCAGGCAGATAGATGAGATGATCGAATGTGGCCATGTGTGGACAAAAATGCTTGGAAGTATGTTTGTTGTTATTGGTTGTTTGTTTTTTTTTTTGTATGTGGGGTTTTTTTGTGTGTGTGTTTTTTGGGTTTTTTGTTTTTGTTTTTGTGTTTGGGTTTTTTTTTTTTTTTTGTTGTTTTTTGTTTTTTTATTTTATTTATTTTTTTTATTTTTTTTTGGAAGAACAAGATGTATGCGCAGGGCCCAAAAAGGCCTTCACACCTTCGCTTGCCTATGCAGTCCACAGCGAGTGTGTTGCGCTGCAAGCGGCGGGCCACTTGAGCCTGTTCAAAAGCTTCATGAGCCTGTGACTGGGATCATTCCTCTGGGCTCTGTAGCTGTTGTCTCGCTGCGTTTAAATGACGATCTGTTCACAAGGGAATAAGACTGTGTCATCGTTACGTTAATCAGAGCACATTCACATTGGTCCAGATTGGCAATGAAATTATAGGAGTTAGGCCATGGCTCTTTTTTTCCAACAAGGATTTCACAGTGGTCGCTCTCTAGTAAGACTTCCCCAAAAGATACCGCTCTCGCTACATTGGTCCAGAGTGGCAATGAAATTATAGAAGTCATGCCATGGTTCTTTTTTCCCAACAAGGACATCACAGTGGTCCCTCTCTAGTAGGACTTCCTCAAAAGGGACCGCCCTCTCTACAAGGGGCACTGTTCCATGCCACAAAGTGGTATCTTCCCGCTTGCACTCGGGGTGGCCTTATAAGAGGGGGACCATTATACCATTTACTTTTTTTAATAAGTCAGAACACAAACCTCAGCATTTTTTGTTTCAACGATGTCAGGTGTACTTCCTGGTAATATGTTTAGTTCCACTGAGATTATGAAATTCCATTTATTACAGTTTTACACAAAAGTATTCCCCGATGATGATGCAAACCGACGGTTTGACCTTAAACATCATTATAGTAACCACAACACCAAACTGACGAGTTGCGATAAGAAGCCTATATGTTAATCCATACACAGACCTGACGAGTTGAGACTTGACGTATGAGGTTAAACACGACAAAAACTCACTGAGTTGAACATAAACATTTGTAGGATTACCCCTATACCAATTTGACGAATTGAGCGCAGAAATATGTTGGATAAGCCCTATTTCATAAACTTTGGCGGCACAGGGAACGGTGTCCAAAAGATGGTTATTTGATATTAAGCGATATTCATCATCTTCTTCCAATTGTACAATACTGCTCTCAAAAAACCACGTATGATGGGGTTTGAATCACTTTCATTGATGTCGGTTACAAGGGTATGTGTCAGGTAGGACAGTGGACCATGAGAGTGAAAATTCAGTCAACCTTTCTCTTTCTCTAAAACATTCAATGTATAGGAGTAATGTCGAGCCAAAATTTAACTCTTTCGGTGCAAATTTTGTCTGGATCAGAAGCTTTCTGAGGGTCGCTTTGGGTGTATAGTGCGCCCAGGAACGGTGTATCCTGGCCACTCTTATGGGCTCTGTAACAAGCCGGTACTTGAATGAAAGATTTATTCACAACAATATAGGAAATAAATATATATATATGTCTAATCAGAGTACGTCAACTTGTGTCGAAGTTGGCAATATGCGAGATAAAGCGAAAAAAATCCCCACGGGAATCTAGCAAATGATATTATTGATCTCCTTCTAAATTGTAATAGTTACCGACTTACAATATGTAACTGTGTGCATTATTCTTATAAATATTCCACACAAAATGGAAACTTCCGTGGCAGTAAACAAGTTGGAATTATATCCATTTAGTGCATTATTACTGTTCTGCATGTTATAGAGAGCTGCTGGGACGGTTTTGTGTTCTTACATTTGATGCTGTTAGCATTATAAGGTGATGTGCACTCAAATCCTAGTTCACCAGAATTCTTTGGAAATCTAATTGTTTGTCACGTAAATATACGAAGTCTTTCGCAAAACGGACTTCAGTGCATCATATCTTATTTCTTTAAACTCAGTCCTTTGACTTGATGACACTGTTAGAGACATTTCTTCGTCACAAAAAGATAGTCTATGTTATCTACTTTAGTTTATAAAATGTCGCTCTGCAAATTTGCAAAATCTACCTTGTCAAAGAAAAACACGGCGAAGTCAGTTTTTCAACTTTACAAAGCTATATTTCCTAAACTAAAACAGATATCCCAAAAATATGACAAGCTTTATGGGATAATATTGTTAGGAGTCAAACGAAACCAGTTTGACAGTTTTATTATTGGTTTCATAGAAGAAAAAGACGAAAATACCATAAAAGCCGACCATTTCATTGTCACTGTGTCTATTCAATAATTAGGCAAGGACAATGATTAAAATTTGCACTTATGTATAGGTCATGATTATACTAACCTAAACATATACACTTCAGATGTCTTTGCATCAGTAAGTAGTTTCTTATCAGGCTCTATAATTGGTTACCATCTAAAACAGCTGCATGTATTTAGAGTCCTTAAAAGGCGAGTCTTTCAAACTACCTATTGGCATTATTTCAGTTTTAACATAGTTATCTGTAAAAACTTTCTTTTTTCAAAAATCTTTGAAATACATTTAAAATATCTTGTAAGATTACTTATCTTGCCTTAATAGTAAAGCATGCATCATCTGCATATTCACTTATTTCACATTCTTTATCTTCCATCTGAACGAGCCAACAAGACACTAATAAATGATGCTCAAAATGCAATTGTAATAACAATATCTGCATATTCCATCATTTTTTTTTACATACAGAATAATATTATTGAAATAAACTCATGAAAATAAAGCATGCATGCTGTATCACTGTCAAATATTTTCCTGAGTTTGGAGGGACTAACATTAATATCTTCATTTGTACTCTATATTGTATATGAACATTGGAAATAATGTAGGTCACAATGCCTCAGAACAGTGTTCAAAAGATGCATCGTTTTACTGAATATTATTTGTAAAACAGGCTTGGTAATTCATAAAGCTGACCAAAGGGAGATGCTTCCATTTTTCAATGTGTTTTTCTAATTTCGTATTCTGTTTGACAATGCAGTGTTCTGTTTCAATATATTAATGGGCTAGATTTCAAAATTCTGAGGGAAGGGAGTTATTTTTCAGTTTTACGTTTCCAAATAATTTGCTTACTCAAACAGAAAATCGTATTCAAATAGAAAATAGATTGTGGGCATATTCCGAGTGGGATTTCCTCTTGTGATAAGTTAAGTACAATTCCAGTTTCATCGTGTAACCAGGTTTCTATGTTTTGGAGAAAAATTTGGGTTACTGGACAGTCCCAAAACAGATGATAAAATATTTCTTTTTATGCGCAACAGAAGGTGCACAATTTTGGTCACTGGTTCCTAATTTGAACGGAAATGTATTTGTTCTCATGTATCTGTGAACAAATTTGTACAAAATAGCTCTTAGTTTGGGTAAAATTGTGATTTTACACATTGCACAGAATATTGTATAACCATTTCTCTTCTGAAATATCATTGTTCATATATGTTTCCGATTTTTTTTATTGGAGACAGTGGAAGTGAGACAGTGTTGGAAAACAGAATGTAAATAAATTTGATATGTAGATTTGTTTAAAAAGATTTGTTGCAGTAAAAATGGCCTACGTTTCTGTGTCTGTCTATTTGGCCTTTTGCAGGTGTTTGACTAGGTTTTAGGTATTGTTCGTATCAAGCTGTAAAATATAGCCAAGTTAAAATTTCCATTACACACCCCCTTCAATTCTGTGTATGACAGTACTGATCCATATCTTTTTTATAAACGATACACATGTTCGATACCTGCATCATCCCACTGTCTGGAGAACACACAATTTCCAGTTATTTGCATATAAGTATTTTATCCCATATGCTTTGCTCCTATTTCACCTCTTGTTTCTGTTTGAATGACTTCCCATAGTAATATGTGGCTAGTATTTCTACCTGTATGAATATCGTGTATTTTAGTTATTTCTGATTTTATTATATCCAGATAGTCTTTGTTTACCAAGCACGATGTATTTCGCCTTCTAAAAACCTGGACCTCGTTCGTTCTGTTCTGATTTAATTGCTAACGTTATTGGCGAATGGTCAATGCAAAACATGGAATAATAAAGGCTTTATTAATGTAACCCTGCAAACCTCTTGATAATAAAAGGTAATCCAATCTACATTAGATGAGTAAGGGATATGTGGTCTGCCAGGGTAATGTTTTGTCATTTGGATGCATTTCGCTCAAAATGTCTAGGAGGTCGGTTTCTTCCATCCATTCTTCTATTACAGTTACAGCATTTGAATGTGTAGCTTGTCTGTCTCCTGCTTTGTCTTTTTCTAAATTTTACACACAGTTAAATCCCTTAATACTATACGATGGTCATTGGGCGTGTTTTTAGCTATATTGCTAACTTGTTACCAAAAATATGGACGGTCATGGTTTGGTGTATATCATGCAGATAAACTTATTTTCAAGTCATTTACAGAAACATCCAAAATTAAGCAACAACCTTCCTCATCACAAACACCTTTATGAATACTATAGTAAAAATTGTTTTTTTGGCATAATAAACACTCCTCTCGCATTGCGTTCACCATGCGCAAATATAATTTCACCTTCGCATTCATTTTGCCGTCATCTTTCTGATCCAGGGGTGTTGTGTATCTCTTGCAATACGAGTATTGAGTACTTGCTGTTTTGAGGTCCTGCACTGAAGTCCTATAAAATGAGCTGTTTCTATACCAACTTTTGAAAAAGTGCATATTGAGTACTTGCTGTTTTGTAAAAAGTGGAGGTTTAACCACCACTTGCCTTTTCTGGGTGATTGCCTCTCTCAAGCCAGTAGTGATATCTGTTTCTTCACATTGGTATTTGAAGATGAACATTGATGCTTTGGTAGCTCTAAAATCACCCTTGCTGTCACTGTTGGGTTTGAAATTTATAGGGGTAGAGTGTGTTAATAATGTTCCAGATTCAAAGATATCACAAAAACGATGTAGGCCTACTTTCTTCTTTTGTTGTGAACTCAGCTGGCGGACAAATCAGGAGAACTAAAAAGTGACAGGCCTACCGGGTCTCTTTTTTATTTTTAGCAGAAGTAATACAAAATGGGTTTTGAGTGGTTAGGCCTGTAAATTATGGAAAGTCTATTGTCCGTGGCTAATGAAAAATATTTTAAAGGTTGAGAGGACCGGTTTAAAACCACCAGTTGCCTTTTATGCCTGACTTCCTGTCTCAAGGGTGAAATTTCTTTCTTCACATTGGTATTGGAAGCTGAATGTCGATGCTTTGGTAACTCTGGAATCTCCTTGCTGTCACTGTTGGGTTTAAAATTTATGAATATGCGTCATGTTTTTTTCTGTACTATAAGAATGGATTCAATCATATTCTGCAAAGATGTATGTATGTTGAAACAACAACGTAGATCGAAAAGAAAAGGAAAGTTACAATAATATATATATATGGAGACGGGAGAGAAAGTAAAGAGTTTTTCATAGAAGAGTTGCAGATCCATTAAGTTACTTCCTAGATTGTGCTGCAAAGCCCACACGTAGGCCTTTCACTGGATATCAGATGCAGTTAACAGGCAATTCACTGGCAAAAACATTATTTTGAATGCTAATCTTGTCCACTTATATCGCAACTATTGCAGGAAATGTGCTATCAAAACATTTCAAAGCGTTCTTCCCCTAGCAATTAATTGTATTTTACCTGTGACTCTATAATATATTTTCTTCTTTTTTTGCAACTCAAAATTAATTATTTTTTTATGTATTTGTTGCATTTTATGCATAACTGTTAATATTTTAATCAGCTAATTTGCATGTCAAATTGTGTCGTATAAGAAGCTAATCAGTTTCCATTTGATACCAAATTCATGACTCTATCTTTATCTATATTTGCAAGAAAGATATGGTCAAAAGAGGGTTATTAAGTGATTTCCCCAACGTTTTCGGTCTTCCCATGGAAATAGGCTAAAAAGCATATAATAAACCAAATTGATTTTCCCACAAGCATTCATTTCTCTAAGGGGACATGTATTTGGATGAGAAAATATAGGTTGTGCTTTGTTATACCGATGGTTGGAGTTCCTCTCACTCTAAGCCCTTTTTCGCCATATTGACACAGCACCACTTACTGTAGATGATCCTGTCATCCTTATCACAATGATCTGATCAATGGCTTAACTCTTTTAATCCTCACAAAATCCACTATGTGGTAGTAAGTAGGAAAATCAATGTTTGAGATCATACTACTTTGACTTTTATCAATAGTAGTCTTGAAAATATTGTACATAAACACTTTGGTCTCTGGTTCTTTACATATCTTTCTTTGTTAACTTACATTGATCACATTGTCGCTAAATCTAAAGAATTAGCTAGAATCCTTAAACGTTTACAATGCAAGCTTACCTCACGGTCATTAAAATCGCTCTATTTTTCATACGTACTTCTATGTTTAGCATATGCCATTTGGGATGGATGCACACAGGATGATAAAACAGATTGGCAGCTGGTAAGCTGGCTGTTGCCCGTGTGGTAACAGGTGCACTTGCACCTGGAAGCCTTGAGAAAATATCTTCTGAAGTAAGCTGGAAAAATCTTTTTGAACATAGGAAAAAAAATGGTGCTTATGTTTAAAATTGTAAATGTATTTGCCCTTAAATATCTCTGTGATCTACTACCTGGAAAAACTTCGATGTGAACTAAACAAACACATGCCACTGACACCACAAAAAGTAGATTTTACAATTCCTATTTACCATCAGCTCAACGTGAATCGGATCTATAACCACGGTCCGTTATAAATTTTGAATATGTGGACGAATGCGAAATGGAATTAAACAAACCCAACGTAAATGTAACGATCTTTACCATCTGTGTAAAATGAAACATGTTATTCCGTCTAGAATGAGGGTGGGCTGTAACCAGTTAATAGTGACCTTTCAAAATAGGTGGACTGACTCCCCATTATGTTCATGTGGTGTTAATGCAGAAAGTACTTACCATTTTTTGGGGGGTGGGGTGGGGGGGGACTATAACAAATATGTTCTTCTGGGAAATGACTTACGATCAAAGTGCATGTAGCATTTTATTTGAGAACAGTATTGTTTGGTATCGAAGGTAAATGGAATATAAAGGGGCAAAATAAGCAAATTTTTGAAGCTGTGCATAAATTTATTGAGGATTCTAACAGGTTTAAAACATGATGCTGAAATATGTTTGATGCCTACAGTACTTCAAAGATTTATTTTCAATCATTAGCTCACACATTATTTTATTCCCCTTTTACAAGACTATTGTGTTTTTTTAGTTATGTTTGCTACTGTCATATTCAAAAGTAAATCAGAATTACATAAAGAATAAAATTCGACATTTTCGCCACAGAATATTGTAAACCGGGGGCGTAAAAATTTATTTTGTAACAAGCATAATGCACGTAGCAGTCAAGGTATGATGTATTCAGATATTACGCATACTTGATTACATAACCCTGCCAAGTTCATATTTGGGCACGACTGATGGTAAGAAATAAAATCATAATTATCTGGACTGTTAAAATCTTATATGAAAATAACGTATACAGATTGTCAGGTGACGTAGCACTGCCGGTATTAATACCCAGATGGCTTGGGTGCTCAGACAGCCAGTCTGAGAATCTACAGCGGACAAAATCTGTGTATTGAAAGTTCACAAAACATAATTTTATCTCGCTCATCCTCCTGCTGTCTCTTCCGTTCAGTCTCCCTTTTGTGGTCGTCTGATTTAGAATTATGAGTGGCTCATAATTGTGTTTTATATTCCTTTCATTTCTGTCTGTTCATTCTTGGCTAAGCTTAACATAAATTACGCCGCTTTATTTTAAAAGCTAATTCTGTATACTTCTAGTCTTCTGCAACGGCAAAAATATCAATGTTATGGTCTTTCTCGTTAACCTCTCACAAGCTACTTGCCAAGTAACAAGCGACAACCAAGGTGAACTTCCAGTCTAGGCAAAGCAATAACACTACCAACGGGAAATTATCGCCCTATTTTGCAGTTCAAGTGTGTTTTTGCTCATTGTGTTAGCAAAACTACGCATCACAGCTTGCTTCTTAATATTTCCCTTATATTAGATTTCTTGACACTTTACATTACGGCAATGCTACCATATGGTGATCCCGCCGTTACATCTGTTAGTCATATTGCTGTGTTCTCATTTCACGGCGCCCGTACTGGATTCATAAACTGGCGGACGCTTTCTTTCCATCGTTGCGAACCCATCTGTGTCATTGACTTTTGTCAAATCATGGTCACACGACAACTTCGCACGGGGGTCAACAAGCTGTGACGACAACGTTCGTATTTTCTCCAAGTCTCCCGCATCGGCGAGAGATCTCTCGCTTTTTGTACCATTTCACAAAATCTCCTGTTTTTCCGCTTTTAATAAAAAAAATAATGACTCCCACTTTTAATGAAAAAAATTATAATAAAAAAGCAGCATTATTCCATTGGTGGTGGTAAAGTTGTATTTGTTTGTCGTGTTGTACTGTATACGGGTGGAGTATATGTATGATGGTACTGAATCTTCAGTTAGATTTTCTGAATAATATCCAAATGAACATTCAGCTACTTTAATGCGCAGCATCATCGAGCACGAGGAAGACAACACTTTAAATTGCTGTCAATTTGACAAGGAAATAGCTATTCAATGGGGAAGACTTGTGGATTTTCTCAACCGTTATCAGTTTCATCGATGCATTCGAATCTGTCGAAACTTCATATTTTGCCGCCGAAAAAGGATCAACAGCGACCAGAAATTCCATGCGCCGTCAGTTTCAAAGCGCGAATATCCATAAGTGTAATTTTGCAACACATTTCTTTGACTGTCAGATAATGATGATATTCAGCCACGAGACCCTGCTGACACGGTATCATAACATGACTAGGTACGATGGAATTTGTTCTTAATCTTGTTGTAACAAACTGAAGCCTTATTAATCTTGCTCACGTAATAAGGCAGCTTTTGAGATATTAAATAAAATTTGCCGAAGAAAACCCACACAATGTCGCTAAATTGCATGCCAAAAATAGGCAGATATGTACGTAATCAAATAAGTGCAAGGAAAGATTACGGAGACTGAACTCCAGCTTGGGATCTACAGTGAAACCTTAATAGAAGCACGCGTAGACATTTGACACGATCACTAAACAGCATAATTTTTTACTCACTTAAAGTTCTTTTGTTGTCTGAAACATTTGTCTGACATGTTCAGATATATGAAAGATTTTGCAGGGAAAAGATGGCGTATTGAATCGCACGTAAAAAGCAGGTTTCTAGTTATTTCTGCTATGGCCGATTGTTCGAGAAATGAAATCGGAAATCTTTCAAGGGAAACCTTTGCAATTCTGGTAAATTGATTTGCGGCGATACATGTATCTTATCGCAGGTTGGCTTATCTTTTTAAAAGCTTTATCGGATCATACTATGGATAATGAGAAAAAAATCCATCATTGTGGGGTGAAGAGGGGTACGAAAATGCACGTTGCGATTCTTGCCCGTAGGTAGTCGCAAAAAAAAAAAAAAAAAAAAAAAAAAAAAAAAAAAAAAGACTGTCACCGCAATTTGCAATAGATTATACAGTCGCCCCAGGGTTGTCGTGGATAGAAACCATGCATTATTGATTTCCCATGAAAGCTCGGTTAGTTTGATGGCGTGTTGTGCCCTTAATAAGAACCTATATTTACTTCCAGGATGCAGTTTTTGCACACACCTGAGGCCCGAAGGTGTACCCTGAGCGCAGGATCTAGTAAATGTTTACATCAGTTAAACGCACATTTTTTATGTAAATTAAATGACGCTGCACGCAGGAAATAAAGATGTTATGATGTGACACCAAAACATGCCAACTTGTTTGGCAACCTTGAATTTATCGTTTCTGATCAAGCGCTGCGACATTGAACGTTTTGCCGGATGGTTTGAGTACGGATATCATGATCACGTGATGCATCATCTGGCGGTTCATTCTACAAGGATGAAAAAAAAAAAAAAAAAAAAGGTGTACGTTATAAATTGCTAATTGACAAATAAGCAACCACGGTACACTGTTACTATTTATATATTTACACCGTTCTAACTAGCAATTCATGATATGTGTGTGTGTGGGGGGGGGGGGGTCCTTCGCTAGCGAGGTCATTAAAGGAAATTGTGTGAGCCAAGAACATACGGCTCAATAACGTGTCATTGTACATACCTTCTTTAAACGGATAACACCGTGAATTGAAAATATACTTTAATGGAACATTCTCGGATGCCCACTTATGAACTATATTTTCAACTACATGTACATCATGTTTACATTAAAAAATGGGTTTGGATGGATGTCTTGATTGAGAAACCAAACGAGAGAGAGAGAGAGAGGGAGAGAGAGAGAGAGAGAGAGAGAGAGAGAGAGAGAGAGAGAGAGAGGGAGAGAGAGAGAGAGATTTAAATGCAGGTTTTACAATGCAGAATAACATCGACTATACTTTGGAGAAAAAAGTAAGCGGTCCCACTTGTTTTGACGGGGGGGGGGGGGTGCAAATTAGCATAGTTACATTCATTCCTCTCTCAAAATCAGATATCTGTCCCCTGTGATCCTGACGCAGAGACATCGTGCATTGTTTGGGAGAATGTGCTCTTATGACGGTGCTCTTTATAAGGTCCGAGTTGCATACTTCTCTCAAAATATGCCCCCCCCCCCCCAAAAAAAAAAAAACAAAACAAAAACAAAAACAAAACAAAACAAAACAAAACAAAACGCATACGGTCCCCGATCTGGGACTACTCCGAACACAGCTATTGTACTGGATTGACGAAGAGTTTAACCTTGTTGGTTATGATGTCCACGCATATTTACCACCATTGAACATTTTTTTTTTTTTTTTTTTATGAAACAGCTTTGTTGCTGAAGTTTTCTGGTTAGGGACCCGGGTGTTCCATGGTCAAAAACCATGTAGATAAGAAGTAGCCGCTGCGGTGATAAGTGTACGAAAAATAGCACCACATCCTAGGCAAGGGGCCCATTTTCCATGCACTTGTTTTGGGCTTGCGAGAACCAAAACAAAAAGGTACTGGGCACAACGAAACATCATTTTCTACCGGAAATGTGACTTGCGGTATCTACCTGATCCTCACATAACACGTAGGTGGCAAACATTAGGGAACGACGTGGAGAGATGTATTAGGGACCTTCTATTGATCTGTGGCAACAAAAGTTACATATTCAGAACGCGGTGCGTGGGGAAGGCCACAATAAACTACGGACATACAGGCTTTTGAAAACAAATTTTGAGCCGAAGTGCTGTTCAAAGATGACACTGCCCCTCAGGCACAGACGGAATTTCGCAAAGTTCATTGGTGGCGTTGCCCCAATCCGTATTGAAACTGCGCGATATGGTGCTAATAAGGTACCTGTTCATGAACGTACATGCGTCTTCTGTGAAAAAGCAGTTGATGATGAATACCACGTAACTTTGGAATGTAACTTTTATAAAGGCGAACGGGAAAAAAATGATGGACCAAAGCTGTGCACAAGAAGCAAACTTTACGGAACTAAAGACAGGAATGATGAAATGAGTCGGGTATTTGCGAGCCAGGATTGTGATACGGTGAAGATGTCAGCCAAAACCCGGGACTGTTTGAAAAAAAAGATGACTTTCTTGGTAGATGTAGTATAACTCTTTACGTGGAGTAAGACCACATATATCTAGGTTCTTTACATGTAACTTTAAGATGGTGTAAATGCAGGCGAGACAATAATAAAGAATACTACTACTACTATTACTTAAGGCTACTACACTTGGCTCTAAGGAGATTAACACACTGCGACATTTTTCACTGATAAAAACCATTTTAACATCAAACAGTATATTCGCCTTGACACTTAACCTATTACACCCAATGCCCCCATTCAATATATTTATTGAGTAAAATTTCCTTTGTGTTGATTCATTGTTGGTTACCAATACACATGCTGCGATACAAAGGAGGTTAAGAAAAACAATGAACGTATCAGCCCTATCAGTTTATTGTTATTCATAACCTCGCACTGGACTCTGGTACCATGCCCATCCACACAAAATCCTTTTCTCTTTAGAATGTGCAGACAAAAGTCTCTAATTTCCACTGCACTCCATGTATACTGTTGGGGAAAAAAGATGTCAATCCCCTTCTTCAAAATCATGTACGTGTTATGAGGATGTGTTTGGGCGAGTGTGTTTTCTTTATTATACCATTGCTTTTCACATCTTTTGGGCGAAAATTGTGGTCCTTAAAAGAGCATTTTTTGTTCTTCTTCTTCTTCTTCTTCTTCTTCTTCTTCTTCTTCTTCTTCTTCTTCTTCTTCTTCTTCTTCTTCTTCTTCTTCTTCTTCTTCTTCTTCTTCTTCTTCTTCTTTTTTTTCTTCTTCTTCTTCTTCCTCTTCCTCCTCCTCTTCTTCTTTTTTCTTCTTCTTTTTTTTCTTCTTCTTCTTCTTCTTCTTCTTCTTCTTCTTCTCCTTCTTCTTCTTCTGCCTCTTCTTCATCATCTGCATTTTCTTTTGTCAGGTATCAACGTATTTTTGAGCCAACAGAAACTTGGCAATCATCATAGTTTCTCAGGACAAACCTGTCTATATAGTGGATACCATGGGTTTTATACAACGCCATAAAAATTTTGGTAGCAAAATTGTTAATGATCTGCAAATATTGTATAGGCAGAAACTGATTAAAAAAGGCCGAAAGGCCTGTCATAAGATTCACTTTGTAGGTGATAGGTATGACTTTGGACCTGACAAAAGTTTGAAACAGGAAACAAGACGAAAACGTGCTTCAAATATATATGAAAGAGAACATGAGGCAAATACCAGACTAGATATACCAGAATGGAAAAAAATATGTCACAATAAAAAGCAAGGCAACCTTCCTGAATTTCATTGGGAGTGCTGGATGACTTACAACCGCAAGCACCCTGAGATCATTTGCATTATCATTGGTGGGGTCGTTCAAGATGCTGGGAGAACTGTGGCTTTCATAAAAACATCTTGTCAAGACATATTGTAACTCTCTTGTCGACAGCACGAAGACGCTGACATAAGGATTTTTGCACATTTCAAATATTCTTCTACCGCTGACAAATGTACTACTGGAATAATATTAAGCACTGATACAGATGTCTTTGTTTTATCAATGTACTACTTTACACACATGCCTGAACTAAAGGCTGTGTGGATCTACGGGAATGACGCATTTCTTCAGTTGCATCACATTGTGAGTAGATATGCTCATTCCCTTGCCAGTCAAAACACTATTGTGACAGTATTTTGTTAAATGTTTGTATTCTGACAGGTTGTGATACTGTCAGTTTTGTTTCCAATAAGAGTAAAGCAAAAGCACTGAATGGACCGTGCCCATTACTGATTTAAACTTGGCTTTTATGCTTAATCGCCCTCTGTTGGAATCGAATCGAAGAAGCTTATGGTGAAGCATGCCTTTATCAAGTGTGCACACAGAAGCTCAGATTTTGCTGGGGACATAAACAAGCTTCGGGTACATTGGTTTTGCTACAACGGACAATGACCTGAGATAACCCCCCCCCCCCCCCCCCTTAGATGCATTTAGGCAGCAATTTTTGCAAACATTGATGCAAGTTGCAGTAAGCAAATCCAGTCTCTTATGTGATCCCAGCAATCCAGATCTATGCCAATTTGGACGTCATATTGTGCATGGGAGTTTGGTACTAGTTCTTATGGCAAAACAACCAAAGCCTGCCGACAGAAACATGGAGCTAGTAAATGTAAGGCAACTCGATGTTAAGCTGGTTGTGGCTGTGCATGAAGGAAAATTAATTGTATTGGATCTTGTCTTTGTGGAGCCCTTCCAACTCACTGTGGAAGAGAAAAGCGATATCTGGCTATACAAGCAAACACATCAAAAGAAGACACATTAGATGAAAACAAAACTAATATGTTTCTCTTTTCCTTTGCCGTGAATTACGGTAATATATGACCTAAAAGGGATTTGGCCGAAAATGGTTCTGACATGTCTGCGTGGTCCAAAATCCTCGGTATGTAGGCCGGTTGTTAGATTCCCATGTCATACCTTTGACTTCAAGCTGGAGCTAACGTCCTTTTTTTCTTCTTTACAATGATTTACGATAATAATTGACTGAAACCGATTGGTGTGCAAGTGTCACCGACAGGTCTGCTTGGTCCTAATACCTTGGTACATAAGCCAATTAAGTTAGATTCCCATGTCATACGTTTAACTTCAAGGTGGAGTTAATATCCTGCTTTTTTCTTTGGCAGCCACGGTGTGTGCCGATTTGGTGGCTGCTGCATTATTTCTACTATTATTGTGAAGAAGCCATGTATTTTATTCTACATAAATTGTGCTTTTTATCAACTTTCCTGTACTTTTTTCCCCAGTACTGGGGGTTTCATGAAATAAATAAATAAAACAATACCAACAATATTGATGGTATAAATGTGGGAGGGATGCGAATGACAGGGTGGTGTGTCCTCAGCCTGGCCAACACTGGTCTCTTAACAATGGCACATTGTGATGCTGCGACGCTGCTGCCTGGCGCCACTGCTGATGGTACCTTTCGGTGGAAAGAAACCTGTGGCTGTTCACATACTGGATCAGGTAGCGGTCATCCGTCCCATCTGACAGCCTTTGTCGCCCAGATCCAGCCTTCCAATAAATAATCGATTGATTGATTGATCCTTCTTGCATCTTCTTGTTTCCTGGAAACGGCTCCACCATTCCATACCCATGGCCTCGAGCACCCCATTATCCAGGCAAACTGCTGCTTGGAAAGACCAGCCTACAACCCCCCAAAGATTCTGCCCCTGCCAAATTCAGGCAGCTGTGAATGATCCTTGCGCAGTAGCATCGTGGATTCACATTGATCCCTGTAGTGACATAGTTCCCTTATAGAGACCATGACACTCCCAATACTAGACACACTTTTCGCACTTATCTTGCTGTTGTCTTGTTTTAAGGACAGTTTTTGTGTGTGAGACTGCTCTGGCATACCCTAAACTATATGCTGATGTTACGTAACATGCCATGCGATACCCATATTTTTTATATAAAGGCACATTTAGAGCTGCCCGTGCTGAACCAATGGATGTGGCATTTTTTCTTTGTTTTTTGTTTTTTTTGTTTTTGTTTTTATTTTTTCTTTCAGCAGTATATGTCACGCCAATATGTTTTAAAAGACCGCTCTGAGCTGACATATCAAAGATATATTCCGGACCAGACGAGCTGTGTGGAAATGGACTCCACGCAAAAATTAAAAAAAAAATTGGGTTTTAAGGATTATATGTGCTTGGTAAATAAAATGAAACTGTTTAGTTTTTTTATCGGCCAACTCTTGAAGCTTGTTTTTACTTGTGTCGGGGTCATTAGATCATAGAAATAACGCAGCTGAGAACAGAGCCCTTCTAGTTCATGATAAGGTATTGTTCGAAAATTGTAAGTTGAAGGACGTGTCAATTTATTGCGAGAAAAGATCCGCTATCCGATTTTACAAGTATTTCAGATTCAAAGTCTTCACATATGCAGCATATTCAATAAGCGAAATCATGAAGGGGGGGGGGGGGGGGTTCACGAAAGTCCAGCGTGAAGTACCCCTGGACCCAACTAACAGTCCCTTCAGTACCTAACCTGGCTATTTTTTTCATATCAATTTTGTGACATTTCATATATGGGGCGTGGAAATCTAGTTCTCTATTCGCATTTTACACGAAACAATGTAGCGATAAAAAATCTACTAAAATTCCAATCCGATCACCGAAGCTTTGTGTATTAATCAGCATTTTTTTTTTGGGGGGGGGGGCACATATTGGATCCCACGTGCTGATAAGTATATTACAGTTTCATCAACTTATTGCATATTCTTCTCACACGGAGGTCTACACTCCTTTATCATACTCTCCACACTGTCTGTTTTTCATGACACCTTGCAAACAAACCACAATCGTCCATTAGTTTGGAGCACTGACATGAGCATATCGTTAAATGTACGTCGTGAGCTTTCTTTAGGACTTCAGTCTGTTACGAAAGGTCGGCTGGCAGAGGTAAATATGATCTTATAAGACTTCCGACGCAATATCCTTTCCTTTCCCATCGCTGTGGACAGCAACGTGGGTAAAAGTCACGTCAAGAGATCTAGAAATTTAATAATCACCGAGGGAGAATTGGATGTGGAACCAGAAGGAGAGAGAGAGAGAGAGAGAGAGAGAGAGAGAGAGAGAGAGAGAGGGGGGAGGGAGAGAGAGAGGGAGAGAGAGGGAGAGAGAGAGAGAGAGAGAGAGAGAGAGAGAGAGTGTTAACGTACATATATTACAGCTGAAAGTATTGTTACGAATACATGCGGGGGCTGATGTAAACAAGACAATTTTCTAAAACATAGATGCCCTCCTACCGTCATAATGTTCGCCCTCATTGCCCTGTTTATGGTACTGAATGGGTCACTCAAGGACTTGAGAAATGGATGCAGAAATCAAATTCACTAAGACTACCTTCTGACCTTTGAACGTAGGTCAAGGTCACCCATTATCGAACTTGACCTAGCCTTGAGTAAGGACTATAATCCTGAGCAATATTCAGTTCCTGTAATTAAAAAAATCTAGTTATCGTGCGAAAACCAAAACTTAGCACAATACCTGCGTAACCTTGATAACAGAGTCAAACTCTACCATTTCTCGCTTCACCTAGCACTTATACTGGGTACTATCAAAGTCCTATCTGAAACAATTCTTGAGTTATGGTGCAGAAACCAAAGTTTCTCTTCTGACCGACCGGCTGATATAAGGAAGGCCATATATGTTCAGCCTTCTTCGATGGGGGGCATAAAAAAGTAAGAGAGTTATAATTGAAAAAGGAAAAGGAAAGACAAAAAAGAAAGTAGAAAAAAATCCATTCCAAAACTTAAGTATTATGTATGTGTAAGTTATATCGCATAACTTGATGCCTTATATAAAGCAAATCTGCTACACAGATAGGTTACATACATTTGTACCCTACAGTACTTGTCTCCGAAAGTCAAATATCTTGTAACAGCGTCATAACACCATTGCCAAGAATCTGTTATCTACGTTTCGTCCTTTCGATGTTCAATATTGTAACTGCCTATCTCTGAATATAATTACAGAAATATTGAAGAATATTTTTAGTGCTTATATATGCCAAAACACGTTGCAGCGGTTAATTTCTGCAAAAGTTCATGCCATTCTGAAAGAGAAGTAACGAGTCTAAGCGACTTTGACATGTACATAAGCAGGGCAATGGATAAAAAAGCCTGCAAAATATGAGCTAAAACTCTCAACAAAGAGTGAGCACTTCTGGGCTTCAGCGGTGCTGTCCCAAGTTAGGAGGCTTCTCCGACGAAAAGGCAGTTTGTTCAATTTCCAAACGAGCACGTAACTCTTTCATGCAAACTGTGACCTAAGTCAAAGTACGCAAGAGAAAGCGCTTTCAATTATAATAAGGATGGCTATTTGATATTCTTTGTGAAAAGACCCTTCATTTAAGTACCAGCATGCCGGTAGTTCAAGAGAATATGATAATCCGGGTCAACAACTTTTCTCGGTGCTCTTTCGAGCGCAATGCACAGGGCGCCGAGGAAAGCTGTTGAATAAGACCAAGACCTGGCACTGAAAGAAATAATGGAAATCAAAGGATACAACTTCTTCCCAACACGATATTGATTGAAACATATTATTTTAATGTCATTGGGCAACAGAGCCAGGCCCTATGCGACACCATCAGGACGTGCCATTAACATTTTGGAATCTGATTTGAAATTACACTTTAACACCATCCTTCCGCACAAATTTCACGAGCCAAATCTGCAGACTTAAGAAATACGCAAATGCTCATTCTCGATCTTTTTTTTTCTTTTTGGAAGGGGCATGCTTACCACGGCCTTTCCAACTGACCTGGCTACACGTATAAGCTACAAGTGGAATATCTGAAAGTAACACGGAGCTCAGTCTACTTGGGGAGCAATGATTCTTATTTCATGGAAGAAAATGCTCATACTGGGACTCTTTTCCAGGTTTGTATCGTCGTTCTGTCTTTTTTACATGTCAGAGTGTGAAAGAGTCAAGTGTCAACAGTTGATCAATAAACTACGCAGCGTAGTACTACAGAGAAACATTCAGGTAAATTTCACTTTTTGGCAAAATTGTCCTGGATATTTTCTGAAGATGTTCATCGTGGACGGAAAAGTGTACCTTTACTCAATTTATTTTATTTTATTTTTGAGGGTGTATTATCATTTTCTAAAGTGAAATTCAAAAGTTGTAACTCACTGTAGATCACATGACATAACTATTGTTACTTACAAGTTAATTGTGACGCGCGTGCATCAGTGACGTGATTAATTTGACATTTGGACAAAATGAAATATGTGTCAGCGGTGTTTAATTATACGTCACGATTTACGCGGAATAACTGCAACAAATGTAAACAAACAGGGCACGCGCGGTTCGCACGAAAGTAGGCCTTAGGCATAGGCCTACGTTTTTGGGATGAATACCCAATTTAACAACAACAACAACAAAAAACGTACATGGCGGGAGAGGGAGTTACTATTTTTCTCTTATCCTGCACACGTCATTGCACACGTCCTTCTGTTGAATTTTGACATAGGCTGCATTAACCCCAATACACTAAAGGGCCTTCAGCGGGTAACTGCTCAGAACAGGTTTCCGGGTAATTACTCGGAACATGTTTATGTTTCTATATGTATATAATGATAACCTTCACTTCTTTTTTCAAAATAATTTCGAGAAATGAGAAATTTATTGCCTCCGGACTTTGAGAAAGTAAGTTAAGGCCATTAATACTACGTAATACCAAAGGTCCATATATTGTACACATGTGCGAATGGGCTGATGGATGGAAAGACAGTCGGATAGACAGACGGACATACAAGTGTGACAGGTACTGCCACGCGGTATTTGCTCAGGACGGTCAAATAAAAAAAAAGAGAAACGTTTAGAATGATTGACAGTTTTGTATTGTTTGTATATTTGTTGTTTTTTTTTGTTTGCTTTTTTTTGTTTGTTTTTTGTTTGTTTGTTTTTTGTTCGTTTTTGTTTGTTTGTTTTTTGTTTTGTTTTGTTTTTTTTGCCTTTTTTTGTTTTTTATGGGTTTTTTGTTATTTTTTGTTTTTGTTTTGTTTTTTAATTTATTAGATACATGTTCATATGTGACAAAAGACACAGTTTTCCTCAGGCCAGATTCATTTCTGTAGAAGTATTATTCCACTTTTTGCATAAATTGACGTTATTGACTTGCCGTGGCTCTTTCAGGTCTAGCTTCTCATGTGAAAAGATAACAAGAGATAAAATTCATCCATGTATCGCCCGGAATGTCTTATTGCATATTCTGACAGATTCTTTGGAAATCCCCACCAGGTTAAAAAGAAACGGAAAACGATTCATACCTGTGTTATTATTCAATCAACGGTCACTGTCGTCTTACGATTAATATACCGTGCAACCTAACTCTGTGAAACCAAATAATATTTGATCACTTTTCATCTCAGGCGACCAGGCAACTCTGCCACTCACCTTGCTCATGCGCAAACAGAGACTGAAAAACAGATGATGGTACATTCTAATTATGCAGTTAATATCACTCAAACTACAAATTCTACAACTTTGCCATTTTTATAACACGTCTTAGTTTCTGTTATTTCATCAAGCTATATCCACATAATTTATTTATTTAAACATATTTATTTCAACTGGATCGCCCTATAGTACATCGAGATGTCACTAATCGAGGGGTTCTCCAGAATTTAATGAGCAACGCATTTTGTGTATTTCTCCTATGTCTGAATCTCAACCTGAATGGGTATGAAGGATAAGGTTAAATTGTGATCTTTCATTTGTTTTGTCACTCATTGGTTTAAGGTAGTGGAGAAACCGATGAAAGGCCATGGTGCATTTAATACAATACCGACTCCTCCCATTTTCCAAATGCATAATTTTCAAATTTATTTCTGCGACAGAACTTTGGTTTGGTGCGCAGTTGGCCTTTTTAAAAATAGGAGCAAGAAAATCCAGTATGGATGGCCCATTGGGGATAACGTTAGGATCACCGGTTGTTGGAAGTTAAATTTTTTTGGAAGGCTGTGCTGAGCAAAGACATGAAAATCTGACAACTCGTGATCCCAACGTTATCCTCAATGAGAACCCCCCCCCCCCACACACACACAAGGGATTCCCTGCATCTTGCATCCGAATCTATATATGCTTTCGTGTGTATCAATTGTACCCGTGGGTCACACACTCATGTGTTAAGTTGAAATTCGTCTCAGAGAAGTTCACCGCCACTAATGTTGCTATTCCGAGCACAATTATCACAAAGCATGGGTTGATCTATTTTGCCGGAAGCCTGCAACATTTTTTCTTGGTAAAAACGAGTGTCTGGAAGCAGGTGCGTGGAGGATTTATGTGGCGACTTTCATATCTGCTTGCCTTAAATTGTCATATTTCCCTTGTATGCTGCTTGTAGGATTGTCTGCGAACTTTCAAGTGTATGGCAGGTGGTAGTTAGGCCCATAGCTGTCGTGACTTGAATTGTGCAAAAAAGTTTTAAGGAAAGCTGCCTGAATCCTTATGTTCCGTGAAAATAATACGTTGTACCGGGTACATCGGTTTACGTGGTAAGCATTTCATGGTGTCATGCGAAGAAGAACATCAGGATCGAGTCTCGCTCGTTCCGAACAAAGAAGGTATTTCAAGATAAGAGCGGGTTGAGTTGCCCAGTTTATCATTCTACTTGGAATTGATTACCGCTATTGTCTACGTGATTCACTTAAGTCTATAGTCATAACATCCCAAAGTAAGAACACGAAGAGCGCTGTTGCCATTTTGAATAAATTAGCGCCATCATAAAGCAAAGAATTGTGGGACCCAGTAGTTCTCCGGGGCTTTGGTACAAAAAAACAGTGACCAATAGAATGATAAGAGGTGAAAACAAAGTAATGACGAAGCCAAACTAAGAACATATGTAACATTAAAACATGATTTCAGAATCATACCGTGTTTAGAAGTGACATAAATTTGACATACGTAAAATAGATAGCCAAACTCTGTGATAGTGCACACACTTTACACATAAAGACCGGAAGACACAAAAGACCTAACGAAATATCATTTAAATCAACGGACATGCAAGTTTTGCAAACAAATCGAGAATGAGTACCACTTTATGATGAGAGTAAGCTGCTAGAAGGTCGTCGTGAAATTATGATTAAAGCATTTGAAAATATTTTTGGCACACTCAGTTAACATAATTCTGGTAGAATATATATTATGTTTATAAAATTATAAGATAGTAAAATTATTCAAATTGTAGACAGATACGTTGTTCATACCTTTAGCATAAGAGAGAAAGCATTGTAGTCTCTCTCTCTCTCTCTGTCTCTCTCTCTCTCTCTCTCTGTGTGTGTGTGTGTGTGTGTGGTATTAGCTTTAGGTGTCCACAGTGTACACGGCTCTTTTCGTGTGTATACTTTGACCCCTTTTTGGCATTTGTATTGATAGTGTATTTGTGTTTGTATCTGAGGTTTGTATTTGTACATGTGTATGTATTTGTGTAGCCTGACAGATTGCCACGGATATGCATTGTGGTGCAAATGATAAAGTTCATTTAATTTCAAAGTGTCAGTATAGGAACACAAGTGTAAATGCGATTTCAAGATGCATGAACTCACCTGTTGTGATCCTGGTTGTTATAATAATTCTACAAGAAATAGACAGTTTAGGTGGAACTATCCAAAAGAAAAAGAACTGAAGATAAACGCAGGTAAGGAACATCTCTAGAGATGGTAACACTGACCTTTTCAGCGAGTCAGCTAAAGGCCAAAAATACAAGATGCAAAAATGTTACAAATTATAGGGAAAAATAGTTGTCACTGGCAGAGTGACCAAATAACGGTTTTTTCATACATATAAACCCACTGGTGTCTTGTAAAAGCCAAGATTTTGCTCTTTCAAAATCATGGTCAAAACCCGTATTATCGTTCACCGATTGGCTTCTGCGAGCATGTGGTTTCCTCTGCGCCCGCTATACACCTTATTCAAAAGTCCCTGTCTTATTTGGAATACTACTACCCTCTAGTGGCAGAAACCAGAATGAGACTGGGGTGGAAACAAAGTGAAGTCCTCATTTACGTACATGTAAAAATTGCTTATTTTTCTAGCTCATCTCTACCATTTAAAAACACTTTTGAATACACCCATTGTGTTATCCTGCTAGTAGAACTCTAGGACTCCAACAGTGAGGGAAAACAGGTCTTCAGTTACTGTGGTGTAGTCTCTTAATATAAAATAAGTTTTCATAGCAACATGTTTTATGTCATCTGATTACAAAACATAATCTGATGAATTCATATATTAGAACCAATCATTCATTTGGGTGTGACATGTGTACTGCCTAGGACATGAATATATATATATATATATATATATATATATATATATATATATATATATATATATATATATATATATATATATATATATATATATATATAAAACCTGATCCAACACTCACGTTTTATTATTTTTTTTATTCCTGATTGGAAAAATTAGGTCTGAACTGATCATTTTGTCCCATTTACAAGTCAATTTAGCGTTAGAATAAATATAACTGCTAATTATATATCCTTAAAAAGCCATATTTTATTAAACCGCTGCTGCTGGAAATTTGTGGTATGTAAAGAAAGTCAACCCACTTATTCTGGCTTTGGGTCCAACTGTGCAGGGTATCCAAATTTCAGTGAGATGTATACCAGAGGAAAAGTCAAAACACTAAAGATTATTCCCCTAGGATGTTTTCCTAACATAATAGCACAGTTGTTTTATTCACAACTATTTTAACAACACATATGGGCTAGCAAAGTAAGCAAACTACACAAGTAGATGCAGGCGACCTGAATTAGTGTCAAATACAGCCTCATTCTGCTTTCTGTCATCAACAGTCAGTAGTGTCCCAAACATGGCAGGAACTTTTGAATAGGGTGTATTATCATGATCTTTGCAAGCCGTGCCTGCCAGACCACTTAAAGACGCAGGTATGAACCAATTACTCATTTTAGATTAATGTTTCTAACTAAATGATAAACTATTTCCGACAGCATAGTGTGTTGCTATTAAACTCTAATATACGTATTCTCTTCATCAAATGTAATATTGTAAACCTTATTGGCGACGTCATTGTCAATCGTGTCCTGCATATAATGTACGCGTACAGAGACTTAAAATACACCTACCGCTCTATAAATCCACTCTTGTTTCCTGTTACGTTTGCTACACAACATGCCAGCTACCTTCTCAGTTGAGGAACTGATGCAGATTTGAATGGTCGCAACATTATTGCCCCTGATATCGATGATGCATCAAGGTGGCTGGAATGTCTTGGAGCAAAAGTAACGGGAAAGAGGAGCAAATTTAATAGAACTATATGTGTATTTTCAGTCTCTGTACGCGTACATCGTGGGGAACGCTTCTAAGACGTCTCCAATAAGATATATATCACTACACTTGATAAGATAGGATAAAGTTTTATCTGATCTTATCTCAGCTTCTCTGTGTTAGCCATATTGGAACCCTACGCCCATTAGTAAATAAATTTCTTATTTATACTTTGCGGTGATAGAACTACTTAGGACAGCTTTGCGCAACAGGCAGTTAGGTTACGCATGGACACTTAACTGTGCTAATCGTGGATTCTACGATGTCTGGTTAGTGGAGCTGCCAAGATTAACCCGCGTATCACAGCAGCAATTGCTCAGCCTTTCAAGACATACAATGCACACGCAAGAAATTCTCCGTTAAGTATAGAACTGTTCTAATATTTAATCGCTGTTCATCTTGTAAATTAGTGTAATGCCGTACATACAAATAACATATTAGGTAAATACTTTTGATTTTTCAGGGAAACACGGGACAAGCAAATACGCCAGCATGTTTCGATTATCTTTGGCAGTAATTTAACCCCGCATAGATTTTACAGTCAGGACCCTATCATGCCCTGTGCCTTTCCAAATCCCATAGTTAAAAGATAAGATACAAGCGGATTCAATCACAGGGATACAGATCAAGAAATTGCAGTGGCTGGATGGATGAGGGGTGGTCATCGAAGCTATGTTGAGTAACAAAAGGTTGATTCACATTGTTTAGGAATAAGCCTTTGGGGAAATATGTTTGCCTGGTGCGTCTGTTTAACGATCCCATGTTAGCCCATTCCCATGAAAACATTGTACCTATTGCTACTTTTAATCGAACAAATGTTTTCAAATTCAAAATAGCACCTAGACCGTTGCGCATAGACCCATAATCTAGGACGGCGTGCTTTCTGGACTGCTGAATTCAATGGGGACCATACATTTTTAATGTTAAAGTTCGACCAGACGTACTCTCTGCATGCAAGGAAATTAACCCATGTGTTTCATGTCACGATAGAAAGTACTTGCCCACCCAAAAGACTGGACTGGTTGATGTTTGCAACCGATTTAAGAGATTGCTTCCGACATTTCATATTATATTTCAGAGATATTTTGTTCTGATTTATCCGACCTTAGGGGAAAGTTTATTGTTGTGTGTGTTCTGGATTCTACCTTATTTGAAAGCATTTTTTTCCTGGTCAGTACCATAACTATATTAAGAGTAAAAGTCCACCGGAAAGTGTTTCTATGGACAAGCCATTTTCCTGATGAAAGTCGTCGATTTAAAATTCCTGACGTGTTTGGCCTGTGAAAGTAATTGATTATGTTTGGCAGAGCTCCAATCCGGATGAATCCTGTCAGGAAAAAAAAGCATAAACGTGTTATGCCCATTTAGGCCCTTGAAGAGAGACATCCACTTTTGTCGTAATTGACCTTCCACGAAAAATGATAAAAGACCGACCTATGTTCTACTGCAGTTCATATGAGCAAAGTGTTTTTCTTACCTTTCTTTTGCTTAAAACCTTGTATGATAATACGACTATATATCGCCGTTGTTTCTAAGTGACTCTAGGATACTTTGCCCTCTGTGTGATCTCTGATTTGATATATCTAAGCAACACTCTGTCAGGCGTCGGAGGAAAATAATAAAGAACAGAAATACATGAAGCGTTTAAGGGACACAAAGTAATGTGTGTGTATTTTGGGCGACAAGGTGCCGAAAAAAAATCAATATTTAAGACAAAAGGCTGTTAGTTAATAAACGCAGGTGTTATGAATAATTGGAGGCATGCAGATAGAAAGGAGGAACGAACTAACGAATGGATCAATTTTGAAATGGACGGATGGAGGGATATATGAATGGGTCTACGAACGGACGTATGGAAAAATCAATTAAAGAGCTGATGTAAACCAAACACAGCACAGGAGTCGGGGAAATCTGCTGCCTTCAGGTTGTGTTGACATTTTAAAGCGGTTTCTTCTTGCATCTGGGTATCACTGTATGAGCGATTCTGTCCATAATTCCCTCTTTACCACGGAGACTTGGCATCTTATTTACGACCATCAACCCCGTCACAAGAAATTACGAAAGAAATACGTATGAAATCAATCCCTGCTCTAGGTTACCTACGAATAAAACTGAAGTGAAATCCCCACAGAGGAGAGTTCATCCAAGCTCCTCGTCGTACCCAAAAGGCTCATAATTTAGAGTAGGTAGCATGATTTTGCCGGCCAAAAGTCTGTACAACACACCGTGACAATTGCTCATGGTTGGCTAGTAAATGTGCGGTTTTGAGCAAAGGATTAAGTTGCATCAAAGCACAGTATTAGTTCTGCGACTGGAAAGAGCCACAAAGATTGGGAAATTTAGTCTCAATGAAGTGCCTCAAGTTTTGGTGGCGAACCAGCCAATCTCTTAATTTGATGCCTGTGACTCGAAAGCCAAATGGCCGATTTTCTACTGCGGTACAAATATAACCATAAACCATTTCAACCCGTTCGTGTTTTTGAACCACAGATTGACAGCTTTTTTGAAAGTAGCTTTGAGTCATGAGCTTCAGCATTTCACAGATTTTTTTTTATTTGAGGTACTATACCTCGGCATGTACAGTGAGAAACATATGATTAAAATCTTCTGAAGAACTACCATAATATCAGACAAATGTTTAGCCAGATCCGGTTTGAAACCAAAAGTTGGCAGCGATCTATGTGCTTGGAAATTTTAAAGTGTTCCTTAATTCTGTTGCAACACCAATCATCTGTTTCCGTCCAAAGCTCCCCGAGGAATCCTACACATCTAAATACTAGTGTCTTGGTATTAGGCTGAGCATTCTTGCACAGGAATGCCATGCCAAGGAGTTCACATGTCAGCACATATGTACGTGGATTCCACAAAGTACCACTCCTATATATATGTGTGTGTGTGTGTGTGTGTGTGTGTGTGTGTGGTATCAGAAATCAATTACATGAAATTATGTTTGGCTAGATTAATTTTCAGAGACGTTGCCTTCAATTAGCTGAGACTAGCCTGTACATAGGACATAGGGGTCTGCTTTGAAAGAGAACCTCACTGAATAACCTCACAGTATGAGTCCCAAATACGATATATATAATCGCCTTTTCACATATTTCTTAGAGTGTAAATTCCTTTATGTACTTTCTTGCCTTAAAAATCCTCATTAAATAGAGCCTTACTGGTATATGCTGTTACTAATTCTAGCCATTGGTTCAACCAGCACTTCCTTTGTTGTGATGAGACTAGGTGAGACTATGTTTATGTCCTTCTGTACAGAAAGCCACGATGTTTCATGACGTCGTAATAAACGAACCTCCAAGAGTTTTGGTGTGCACCGAAACTCTTGGTAAGTGACAGAGACCAACATTACCACAGTTTTACAGACCTTATCTTCTAAATAGTATTATGCAGCAAATGCATGTGAATCCTTGTTATCTATATGTAAATTGGTTGCCACACATTGCAAAATATGTCACTAACGATCACGAACTGTCACTGTAAGTCTACTACTATCAGTGTTACGTTGTAGTACTGTGTATATTTATGAGTATCTGCGGGGGCTTATGAAATATTTTGTGTGTTTTTTTGCGTCTTTGCAAAGTGAAATTATATCAGTCTAAGACCGCCTTTTAACATCTTCGGGGATATTTGAAACATAACATTGTTAGCAATGGTAGCTTTTGTGTGTCATATACTCATTCAATAGTATATGGGCCAACTGGTCCTGTTTTCCTTTATAATTTTGATGTGCAGTTAAGCATAGCAGTTCGTGTTGGGGGAAAAAGCAATCTTCTGGCATAATACAAAGGCTACGCCAACCTAACGTTACACGTAAACGACTGGACAGCCCGTTCATTTGATGAAATGAACATGTAAAGTAATGTCAAATCCGCCCTGCCCTATAGAGGATGATATGCCCGTCACGGGGCCTGCTGTAATTGCTAGGTTGCACGTGCTTTAGGTCACGTGAGTGAGCACATTCAGAGTAACATACGTTATCCTTTCGTAACCAATGGTGGCCATTCAAAAACCAAGGTCATGTCTAAATGATTATATCTTGTAGTTACACTACAGTACTTCACGAAATGTAATAACAAGGCTTCATCCTTTATTATTCCTTCCCAGCCCGAACTCCACAGAATCGCAATGGGGTAAATTCTTGGTCCTCCCATTAATTATGACGTTTATACTTTGCGTCAATGATAGACTGTGGTACTACTACCGCGAGCTATGTGATTCTTTTTAACTTTATATTGCCCATTACTGTTGTATAGTTTACGTTGACTTATTGTGTGTTTGCATAGTTAGTCTCGATGTGTTTTTTAATTTAGTCGGACTAAGAAGCCTCTGCCAAAGGTTGTCCGTATTTGAACCAAATCAACAAAAACGTATATCTGTATCTAGTACAACGCGCTTAAGGTCAATTGATTTCCTTGACACTAGTTGGGCATAGTGTATCAAGGAAAGGTATGGAGTCAGTCTATTGTAATGAGTAAATTGGTAAAGTTACGACTGTATTCTCCAGTAAATTAATCCAAACAATCTACATAGAATGGTATGGGCCTGAACCTCTACTTTTCAGTGACAGTTTGAACTGCTTCTATTTTTAGGATGTATGTTTTTTTTTTTTTTTTTTTTTTTTTTTTTTGTGTGTGTGTTTTTCTTCTTTTTTTTTCTTTTTGTTTTGTTTTTGTTTTTTGGGTTTTTGTTTTTATTTTGTTTTGTTTTGTTTTTGTTGTTTTGTTTTTTTTTGCAGGGGGAGAGGATGTTTTTTTCAGTTTCCCGTTTTTTATTTTGTTTTGTTTTGTTTTATAGTATTTTATTTTATTTGGGGGGCCTTTTTGTTTTTGTTTGTTTGTTTGTTTGTTTGTTTGTTTGTTTGTTTGTTTGTTTGTCTTTGTTTTTTTTTTTTGTTTTTGTTTTTTTTGTTTCTGTTTCGTTTTTTTTTTTTTTTTTGTGTATTTTGTTTTGATTTGTTCTGTTTTTCCTTTTCAGATGAAGCAAAGTCTGGTTGCATCGACTTGGACCGACAGCACAAGGAAAACGCCACAGCCTGTGTGTCAGTGATGCAAGCTAGCCTGAATCTTAGATAATTTTTTTGTATGTGACCTTATTTAGTATATAAATATTAACCATTTACGTGTTTAGTAGTCCACTGAAGTTACAAACGATGACAGATTATCTATGTTTATATCAAATCTAACTGCTGAAGCATAGGTGTTATTAATACGACGACAAATTGGCAACACAATTCCCATGTGGTCCCTCGTCAAGTCTACATTGTTTTGTTTCTCAATTATGGTGTGTGCTAATCCGTTGACATTTGCGTGCAATTTATGGTGTACCTTCGTTGCAACATATGCAGATGGTCTGAGTCAATCTTGCAATGGCATTCTTCTCCAGGGCGTGTCCTGTTTATTTGTTTTTGGACAATGACTCTTTTTAAATAGTGTTTCATTGTAATAATTGCAATGTTCTTATCGCAGCAGAAATGCGAATTAAATTTATTTTGCTATATGTTCTCTTTGCTTCCGTCGCTGTTGTCACGAGACCGTGAAAATAAATACACAATGGAATGATATTTTGACATAAGTTTAATGCAAAATTGAGTCCAAAATAGTCAAATTAAAACTTAGTTAAGTGACCGACATGCACAGACCGTAAAAATGTATACGCTTGGAAATATGTATATTTACTGAATATAAATCTAAAATTGCAGACAACAACCCTGCAACATTCGGCGTGACTGTCCGTCTTGCCGTGGTCAGGAGTTATGAAACAGACCAATGACTATAATACATGTACCTAAAAAGCTACGTCAAGGATATAAATAACATTGGTCCAGGTGATATAATGACAGTGACATTTATCTCAAGAGAGCAATATCTCTTTGACATAAAAATTGGTTTGCTTTGGTCACTCTGTTCTTCTTTTCTTTTTCTTCCTTACCTTCTTTCTTCCCTCATTTTACTTGCGCTAAAACAAGATTATGCTGGAGACATAACGCAAAATACACCAAACTGCTGCAGGATACAGTTGATTAACATCGTTTCCGCATGAAATCTTGGACAGTTGGGATCACAACTTTAGATCTAAATTTACTAACGCCGTCAGTAGAAGATGCGTAGCATTGCTGCTAAAATTTTAGTCAGACATGCGCACAGGCAAGACAATAAAATAAGTGACAGGCGATTCTCAATAAATGACGCACTTCACAACAAGACATACTTTTTCCTCTCAGGAGAAAACCGAACATCCACCAGATCGCACTTAGCAACAGAAGCTGGTAATGTGCTCATAACTTATTCAACGGTGACTTAAGTAAAAAGGAAAGACAAACTCCTACGTTCTATTCTACCGAAGTCGATGAAGAGCAGTCTTCAATGTCCGATACGTTTGCGTTATATTATTGATATGTTGGCATTTTTATTCGCTTATGCATGTAATTAAATTTGCTCTTTCCTAAAATCATAAACCACTCCTCACGGTATATGTATACATATGTATATATATATATATATATATATATATATATATATATATATATATATATATATATATATATATATATATATATATATATATATGTATGTATGTATGTATATATATATATATATATATATATATATATATATATATATATATATATATATATATGTATATATATATATATATATATATATTCTGTGTGTGTATCTTAGGGTGTTGTTTGCTTTACTCTTTAACCGTTTCCCGGCTACGAGAAGACTAGGTCAACTACCCTGTTCAGCGGGTAAGCCTATAAACTATCCTGACTGGACTTATGAATAGTTTTCAGTCAGATTAGCTTTTTACCAAGAAAAATTAGAGCAAAAATATGGGAGCTGATATTTTATATTCCGATTTTTTTTCGTTTTGCAGGGAGGGGGCAGGCAGGTATGCGAGATACATAGCTTTCTTTGTGGAATCTATTCATCTAGTAAGGCACCTGGTTATGGATACACCTATTGCGTTTATGATCCCGTAAGCCAGAAGACATCTTGATTTGAATTTTTTCAGTACTCCTCAGCGTAAATTCTAGACTTTTGCAGGCAGACCTTATGTCCATTGAACCACTGAGCTCAGTTCCCGTGAATTGCCAAAGAATGCAGTTCAGCGATAACGCCCAATGAGCTGGAAAAGGCGTTAAATGTGGCTAACCAGCTAGAATTTCACCGTCAGTTTAGTGGTCAGCTCAGCTGGCAGCTAAAATAATTATGTGAATAGATATTTTTATCCTTGGCTTAAAGATATTTTATTGGACATTACAGTACGTATCATAGCAGTAATAATTAGTAACAATTGGAAAAGAGGACAAAACTCTATGTTAACCCCTCTTGCTGCAAAGGACAAACAAACGGGACAATACCAGACACACAGATATACGCAAAAGACGACTGACACCTAGACGAGACAGACAGCGGGGCAAAACGTTTCCCACCAAAATGATGAATTGGACCGATCATAGATTTTAAATAAGAATAAATACAAATAAAGATGTTAATGCAATTTACAGAATCGGCCAATACGTATTGTGTTAAAACGATTAGTCCTAGAAATATATTCTTGCACTGCTAAAAAAAATCGACAATTTGCTCAAGTGAAGCTTCACGAGAGCCATATAGGACTGTTTGGATGGTAAATGGTGCAAGACGGGAAATCAATTCATGCAAAACTGATCCTGGGGCAGCACATGAGGAACAGATAAAGAAATAATGCTACGTATCTTCCCGAGGTGAGCCACAAAAGCATTCTTATCATCTTTTTACAGCAGCTTGAAATAAGGGCAAATTTTTATTGGCTTGCATCTAGATGGAGACGTGTATGTTGAACTGAAATAAATATGTCGCCAATATTATAAAGTTCCTGAAATTTTACTGGATTATTTTGGATTATTTTCGATTTTAATAGCTGGTATGATGGAGAATTCCGAGTCCCACCGGGAAGTTGGTTTTCCCTTGCTTGGCCGTGGAAGGAAAAATGGTGTATCAGAAAGGTCAGTTCTAGCACGAAAATGGTTTGAAGACCAGGAGTAGACGGACTATAAATGAAGGATCATACAGAATCGGAAGCGAGTCTGCTTACAAGCTTATACACTAAAGCTAATTTGGGTATTTCCCTACGTAAAGCTAGAGTCAACCACCCGCTTTCCTTGTATAACTTAGCATTGCTAAAATTGCTGGGTAAGGTAACATTTTTTTTATCCTTGTGGCAACACAGTTGCAACGACCTTGTTATTTTTCCCCCACTCCAGCAAAAAAGCTAAATACTTTTACAGGTAAACATGAAATACGTACATTGATCAGTTGAAAATTTGTATGCTTTCACATAAAATCTTGCATTATGGTCTGACAGAAAGGTGAAAAAGCTGTTCCCGTTTCCTACAAAGTATGCAATTGGTAAAGAAAGATTTTGAGATACGTTAAATTCAAGAAAAGACATTTTTAAAGACTATGAAATTGCCCTTTTTGGGTAAATTATTCTATTCGAAAACATTTTTACTTTCTCTTGAATCCAATACGTCCTATTGCCTTTTTAATTTCTAGTACCTCTGATATTAGTTTCTGTTTGCATTGCAAACCAGTTGTCACTACTATCTATCTCTAAGTATTTTTTTTTTGGGGGGGGGGGAGTGTGTGTTGCTTTGCGGTTTCTTGTGTTGTTTTTTTTGTTTTTGTTTTTTTGTGTGTTTTTTGTTTTTTGTTTTGTTTTGTTGCTGTGATATTCACATTAAATTGTCAAATTTGGTGCACATGTACTATATAATGTATATTTTTGTTTTGAGATGAGAATACCTGACAATTATCAATTCTTTGGCAGAACTCTCTCATTTTTTGTTTGTTTGAATTTTGTCAATTTTATGTTTTGTGAAATTTTTGCCATTCTTTAAAAACAAGTTGGCGGACATATCTAGTTACTTTTGAGACATATTCCCGAAGGATGGTCTTGTTTCTGTTTGGCAACCAGGCAGCCACATTCGGAAGGTTAAAATTCGTGATTTTTTTAATGAATTTGTATTCTGTAATTGTAATTAATGCCAAATTGTCCAGGAATCTGGCCTTAAAGTGTGTGTGGGGGGGGGGGGGGGGCTTTTTATAGTAAGAGTGACGGACATAGCGGTCACGTCTTTGTTTCAGGTCTCAAGAACTGCAAAATTGTGAACGTTCTTCTGCTGCCAGACAGCCATGTGAGCTATGCATGGCACATGTTATGCAACCATTGAAGTCACAGGCCAATTAGACCACTGCACCATTCATGTACATTGCGAGTGAAAACTGTCAAGATAAGGCCTTTACACCAACTCACAGCGGAACACAAATTTTTCACTTGAAAAACGAAACTATCTGTGTTTTAAATATTTATTTAAATAAAAAAATAACAGCGTAACTGGCTGACGACTTCATTTGGGGTCGCCATTCAAATATGCCAAAAGCAATTATACAACTCTATATTTTAAAAAATAAAGGCGGCAATGTTACAAAAATAAGATAGAAAAAAAATGAGTTCCACTAAAACAATCCATAATTTATTTTGAAGAGTTCCTATCTTACAATAAAATATATGGCACTGACAGTATGCGCAAAATGTCGATTTTTTTCATGCAGTTGGAATAATATTTATTGGAAGCCAATGCTCTAAATGAATCCAGCTGATTATCAATAATATGACATTTAAAAATAAATCATTAAAATTAAGACATTGATAGCAATGACTCCTGGTTTACAAAGCCAGCAAAAACTTCCGTCTTGTATATTTTTACTGACGTTCTGAGCAATCTCATATGTTATTTTTCTTCTTCTTCTTTAGCAATTACAAAGATGTCTTAAAAAGTACAGTTCACTGCAATTTGGATAGGGAAGACACTTTTGTGACAAATGTCAACTTTTTTTTAAATGCGCATATCTTAAAACCATTATACGTCAATTTTCATAGTTTTGGCTGAAGTGAATTGCTGGTCTCCTTTGCAACACATATCAGTCTCGCCATAACGGACATCTTGTACGCGCGTTAAGTCGAGCGAGATATCGCAAAAACATTCTATAAGCAATACGCAATGAATGATAACACATGTCAGTGTACCAAGTGTATATCGTTGTAGCTTTATTTGGAAATTGCACTCCGGAACTAAAGTCATTTCATCCATGGTTGAACTCGTGCCGCTAACAGGCTAAGAATTTACTCATCGGGAACCATCTGTACTTGGAATCAGTCTTTGGCCATTGTTACCACTTGCTTTCCACAGAAAGACTGTAACAATCGGATCCCCCTTCCCCCTCTGTTGGCGTTTTCCAAAGGGGGGAAGGGGGGGACTTTTTCTACCTTTAAAACATTATTCAAGAGCGATGCATGGAACCTGGAAAGGCATTTCTGACAATTTTCGGACACTACACACTTAATGCAACAGCTACATTTGAAAAGTTCAAATAAGCTGTCTCAAGATGAGGATATTTCTGCGCATGTGTGACTAATAACAACAATACCTCTTGATGACAAACCTGTGATTTTTTGTACAGAACGCTATAATGCAACTCTTGACGATTAAAGGCATTTTATGAGGGTATTGTCAAGGAGCAGAAAGCCAGCTTTGTGCCCCTGATCTAAGATCACATTAAGTATCTCCTAACTGTTCACATTGCAAGTTTATCGATTTAAACCAATCACGTGTTTTCCAATATCAGTTGCAGTAAGATAATGTTGATGTCACAAAAGTTGGACTTTCACCGCAATCTTGCGACTAATACGGCGAAACTAGCAATATTTATTTTCTTCAATGTCCATATTTTTCCTCTTTGTTGTTGTTGACAGGACAGATAGACTGGGTATAGACAACGACCATTACACCGAAATGGATTAGTGAATGATCCGCACAATGAATTTTATATTAACAAGAACAGCAATCTGTAAAAAGATGTTCTAACATGCTCCAGTGACACACACAAAAAAAAGGAAATGATAGATTGAGATAATACAGGTAAAAAACGCTACATAATTATTTGATATTTGTGTTAATTTTTCCTGCTTCTGATGGTGGCAGGAGAGTCAATACTATGTGTATTACACACCACAAATCAACTATCATACTGAAATGTCACATTTTGTATGCTTAGTTTACGATATGGGGCAAATTATATCCCAGTTGTCTCTTCAGTTTCTTTACCTCAGCTCTTTTCTGATCACAACAAAGGGAATCGCATTTCTGTTTGACGGACAGGATGCAACAATGATTGTGCACTCCACGGTAGGAGTTTATTACAAAAACCCTGGTAGCTTTCGTTTCAGCCACGCTAAGCTAAGCCGGTGATATGGACATATTTTCGTCAAAAAATGGTCTTCGGAGAAGAATATGTCAATGATGACAGCGTGTCCTCTAGCATCAGACAATTTACACCTTCACGGCTGTTAGGATCTGGTAAAGAGCTACAGCGAGTTGTGCAATATCTATCTTTTGTGTGCCGTAAAACGTGTATCTTGTGCTTAAGTATCGATCACGGCCTTTAAATCTTCCTAGATCTCACGCTACTCTGTTAATTTTCGTAACCTTGAGTGCAAGTAAAAGCCAATCTTAGAGACACTGGTGCTGTTTGCATTAAGCACAAGACAAAACTGGTATGAGGGCCACCTAATCATGACCATACGAGATGATTGAGGTGCAAAAGTATAGATGACCACATTTATCAGTCCACATGACAGCCGTGTGTCTTTCCATGGGTGCTCTGGCTTGGACCGGCTATAACTGATCTATCCTAAATATATTTGCAATAGGTTTGGAGATTCGGAAATCGAAATAATTTGGTGTTTAACTATCATATGCGCCATCTCTGGAAATTCATCGCTGTGAGAGAAAATAGAATGCTTATGAGGGTGGAAATATATCTTCGTTTACTGTCATATCGTGTGTGTCCACGCGTGTTCGCCAAGAGGAAGCGTATTTTTGCCTTCTTTTTCTTTCTGTTTTTCATTATAATTTTTGCTGTGGATCAAGCCTCTCCATTGTGCTTGAAACTAGTCATTTGGGTGTCCCTGCTGAATGGTAATTCAGAAAAATGTGAAAAAAAAAGAAATGGCGTAATTATTCTTCATATGCCTGCACTCTAGGGAAAGTAATTACCCCAGTTGGCGTTTTCCAAAATGCAATTAGCCCTCTCAATGAGCGTGGACTGTCAGCACGGATGATTTAACTCGGGAATGTCTATGCAGATACACGTAAGGGAAGCTTAAGTTACACACATGACACGTGGTACCAAATAACCGAGTAAATATCTGAGTTGAAGAAATAAAGAAAAGATTCTTCAAGATTCATTGGATAACAATAGGAATTAGAGGTTCATGCATTTGGCAGTTACCGGGTATTATGATGAATGGTCTTTCTTCACTCACCTATTGGCACATATTCCGGACCGGATTGAGCAACTTGCAGCTGCGTGAGGAATACAAACAGGCTTTGCGCCAGACTCGCCAAAGACATGATGTCACGAGAAAGGAATATCAATGGAGTGCTCCCCATTTAGTTATCTGTCACAACAAGCGCCCACAGCACGTGCGGGAAATCCACCGGGAGGTTGCATGACATAGCGATGCGCAGCCCTTTTCCGATGTGCCACGGAAAATGTCTCTCGCGCATGGGCAAGACAGCACTAAGCGGCTTTGCAAGGAGGCGAGATTTATTAGCAGCTATTGGCCAGTCCGTAGCCCCGGGTCAGGATGACGAGCCATTAACCCGTAACAGATCATGTCCACTGCTGAATGCCAGCTATAATATTCTGACATATACATATTTTAAATTACTAAATTGCTGCATGATTGCATGTGCTAGACCACTTGCTCACATGCATTTCACGACAGCAGTTATTGAATCGCGACAACTGTGAAACAAAATGGGTTACCATGAAGCTGATGAACAATGGTAAATAGCGTTCCCCTCAAGAATGGTGTCCGTCGTCTAATGAATTCTCTGCCCTGTTTTATTGGTTAATGACAATGTATTGCCTGTCTGTATACTTCAAAGCTATCATTAGTGACTTATGACGCGTTGATATACTTGACGTGACGAACCTTTGCTGTCACAGATCGTCCCGTATGACCGTCACCCTTTCTCTCCCCCAAATGATGACAAATATAGACACCTCTAATCTCGTCTGCTTTATATTTAACTTGAAAGAGCAATACGCAAGAAATCGTTGGGAGCAGTAGCCAAAAATACATTCAACTGGAAAACACAAGTTATAGTGCATTAGTAAAGCCTGCTAATGTATAACCGTAATTTCTTTTTTTACAAGAGACGTTAATCAACTATTAAGTGCCGCTGAGTTAGAACCAAACTCAGAACTTCGAACTAATGTAGAACCTGTAGAGTCATCTTAGTGTGTCCACTTTATTGCGTTAAATTGATATTCTTCAAACTATTCCACACATCGCGTTTTATCGGCATACAATGCAGAATTCCATAGTCAACATGTTTAGTTTCATTTTGAAACCGGAGACAAAGTCTAATCTGTTATTGAAAAGGAATAAAAATACGACTGTAAAGAACAAAAGACAGCTAAAATTATTTTTCTTTTTCATCTCATAACAAATTGCCATCACAGCCCTTTCACGCACTTGTCCATCATAAGCAACCTGGTTTTAGTTTTCACCTCGATGTCATTTTGAAGGAAGGGAAATGGCTTTGCTGGCTCGAGCTAAAACAAGCAGTAAAGCTTTGAGCCATCAAAAGTCAAAAGGGGCTGGGGGGGGGGGGGGGAGGGTGACCCATAGGCCATCAAAGACAAAACCAAGTTAAAACTCTAATCCGTTCTTCATTTTGCATATGGACGCGGCGCGACAGAAATTAAACCAGAAATAAAGTGATCACGTAGGGAAGAAGATGGAGCGAAATATGGCTTAAGGTATTCATGGAGACGATTTAGGGATTCCTCATACATATATCGATCACTGGAAATTGCTAAATTGTAAACATCAATGGCATATTATTTGGCTCCACTTGGTGTTCTCCTTATTTTGCCCCCGGACAAATTGTCAGATTCTGTTGCTAGGCACCGCTCCGTCAAGTTCTTTGGGACAATGCAGGAGGTGGCAGGTCACTTTTATCTGAAGCACGCCGCTAGCTGTCGTGATCGCAGGAAAGAAGATATGTAGGGTTCAGTTTCGATGTATATGCAGAGAGAAAGAGAGAGAGAGAGAGAGAGAGAGAGAGAGAGAGAGAGAGAGAGAGAGAGAGAGAGAGAGAGAGAGGGAAGCACTGTACTCGCCAACATGAGCAATGGGCTTTGATGACGAAATGTTTCAATCATTACAATTCGATTACTTTGTCAATGAAATTAGTCTTAGTAAGACACTTGCTGGCAGGATATTGTTCTGTTCTCTTGCGTTAGTGTCATCGGTTATTATATAATTCATAACCCTTATAGACAATGGCAAAAGCAAAGGCAAAAGCGTTAGTTACTTTATCACAGCTCTGATTAATTTCTAACTAAGAGTTTGCAACTACAATTAGGCCCCAGCAGTTCAGCAAGCAAGGGTGCCTGCAAATTTAATTATCGTTCAGCTGTTGGCTTTGTCTAAAATGTGTCATACAAATTACAACGACAATTCCAGGATGTTGTCCTTTCTCCATACGAATACATTAGTTGGCACTAGAAGCATTCCTTTACCGAGTTTTTGGTGTCTTTCACTCTTAAACGGTGCTAACCATACAGATTCATTTACCTCCGCTGTATAGTTATTTTAGTTGAATTTGCTGATGGCACAAAACGGTAAAAAAAAGGCACAACTATACAACATTTTAATATAGGCCACAATTCCAGGAGGGGAATTCATGTAGGCAAGGCGTTTTGTACATGTTTGGAATAAATTTCAGTGTAAAACATACATAGTTCACACCTCCAAGCAACTGTGATTTCAGTATTGCACAGTACATGTTATTGTCAGACATGCATTGAACTCGACCTTTCCTTTTGTTGCCGACCGTATAGAGCCACGCGGTGAATCGTCCGGAAATTAGCATGTGTGGTGCTGGTATAACGTTGACCCAATAATTTATCTTAAAACGTTTCGCGACAACACGACCATATCTTCCCCTTGCTCAAATCCCTGTGCCGCTGTACTGCGGTTGGAACTGATCAGGCCTGTAGGCTTGTGGGCCAAGGCCTACCGAAACCTCACTGTTAGGCCACACACTTTTGTTTTGTTTTCAATGGTCTAAAGTATAGTAAAACACACATGACAGTGACGTTTTCGGTGCGCGAAATTAGTTCTAAAATATATGTTTTGCACAGAATACGCGTATTTGTTTTCCCAAACATTGGTTCCTTACCATGGCTGTAAATTTGTAGTGTAACACACCGCATTTGGTCTAGCAATCACATGCTATTCCCAACAGTCCTACTCTCTGATTGGTTACCGTCCTGAGGAACAACATGTACAGCATGGACAAACTATGCTGTACATATCTATAGAGTGCACACAAAAAATTATTAGTAATAACGAGATATATATATATATATATATATATATATATATATATATATATATATATATATATATATATATATACATATATATATATTGTAATTAGGTCAAGCTATCTCGTAAGTACGAGAAAATCTGAACTATGAGATACTTGTCTCGTAATTTCGAACAAGTATCTCGCAATTACGACGTAGTTTCCTGCAATTATGACAAAAAATGCACATTGTTTTGGCAGTAAGCCACGATAGTATTCTCCGCGGGTCATTGGCGTCAAATCAATCTGCACCCTCACCCCCCCCCCCCAACCCCCCCAAAAAGAAAGAAAAAATGTACACAGCTATAATTAGGATAGGGGAAACAATTGTTCGAGTGAACTGAATGTCTTTTTCATTTTTCAAACAAATGTAGAGATCTTGGATGTAGGCTAGAGATATAAGATATAATTAGTAAGTTCTTGGGGGGGGGGGATTTTGTGGGAAGTAGGAATACGCTAAAACCTGTTTAAAATGGGAATGTTGGTCACCAGAAAGCATTAAGATGCACCAATGTGGCACTCCTTTCAACGCATTGCGGGATAAAGAAAGGGTATATTTTTACATCTGGTGCTGCTTTAAGATAGGGTATTGTATAAACATGTCCGAGGCACACACCCACCCTTATGTGTAGGATGTGCCATAGGCCAACCCCACCCTCCGGGGGTTACCGTCGCCTCCGAATAGACTCTCATTGTGACACCGCTTCAAGACAAATCTTGCTGCTGATTCAGTCCAACATCCAGCACTGAAAGTGTAAATTTTTTTCTTCCTTTTTTTACAATTATGTGTCCGTGGTCACCGTACTGAAGGGAATGTATATAGTGCCAAAGTTGTTGACCTGGTGTTTCGTGTCATGGACAGGGTTAGAATGCGCACGATATTTTTGTGCAACAAAAACGCTGGCGTCAAATATGGCGGTTCGCCCTGCAGCACCAAGTTTTTTTCCCTCTGTCTTCAGCTGAAACATCCCCAGCTGTCAGTCCTCATGGCTGCAGAATGGTATGGCATGCAGAATGCATTGTGTCTGTCCATTAAGGTGTGCTCTACTGACTAATGGAAAACACAAGACCTTTTCAGGGTTGACAGATAAAGACAAGCCCACGCACTTTAAATACATAAACAAAAATTACCACGCACACGCATTACCAGCCACAACATATACTCCCACCCACCCACACCCACCCCCAGAAATTGTATTGTCGTCATTTCTAGGTACATGATATCATGTGATATATGTTTGGCACATATGACACTCGTCAAATCGGAATAACACTAATTACATTGCTTCCTGCTCCTCCCATAGGCCCAACGGGCACTTTTGATATACGCGTATAAAAATTCATGGCCAGTGACAAATATTTATAGCAATGTTGCTTTAATAGTTTCATTAAAAACTTATCAACAGCAATATAAATGTAGATGAACCAACGGGAGACATCAACCATACAGCCTCTTGTCGTTTAGTTTCAGTAGGGAATGTTAAAATAGGCATATTGAAATGTTTGTATGAGGTAGACGGGGCAATCTGAACGTTTTCCTTCACTCGGCATGGAGAATAACTTTTACCTTCTGGGTTAAATATTTCACATCAGATATTTACACATAGCAAACATCTGTGACTAACGCCGTTTAGTCGAAGCTTCAAGAGATTTGACGCCAATTTATCATATCAGTGTTACCCCCTTAGAAGTAGGCTGGGCGTATAGCTTTGCTCATGACGGTCGGTTGGTCGGTCGGCAGAGACATTGCGGCTTCCGCATCATAACTCAAGAAGTTTTTGTAATAAGACTTTGATAGTGCCCAGGAATTTAAGTCCAGTATAATGGCTAGGGGAAGAATGAAAGTGGTTAACCCTGAACCTATACCTAAGGTCATAGAGGTGCTGTACTAAGTTTTGGTTTCCAGACGGTCGCTAGAACAGTTTTTTTATGATAGTATCTTTATATTGCACACGATTATAGTCCTCATCCGAAGCAAAGCCCAGGTTGAAGATGGGTGACCTTGATTTAAATTCAAAGGTCACAAGATTACTTTAGTGAACTAAGGTTCTGCAATTTAATTCGAGATTTAACTTATGACTTATGACAATATTACACTTGGTGAGAGTGCTCAAATTGGGCTTGAAAATGGATGACCTTGACCAACTTCCCAAGGTCACCAGGTCGGTTGGTCAATCGGTAGAGAGATTGTTGTTTCCGAACCACAACTCAAAACGTTTTTGAGATAAGCCTTCGATAGTGCCCAGGTATATTACCCTATATAAGGACTAGGTGAAGTATGAAGATGGTTAACCTTGACTCTATTTCCAAGGTCACGGAGGTACTGTGATAAAATTTGGTTTGCACACGATAACTAGTAAAGTTTTCCTATGGTAGGACCTGTATATTGCACAGGGTTATAGTCCTCCCCGACTCGTGCCAACGAAATGTGTCGAATCAGTCTTAAAGTCAGTCTCAATGCAAGGGGAATTGTTAATGCTAGTTCCTTAAATTGTTGAAACATGTTTCGTTAAATGAAACGGCCAACAAGACTCCAGCCTGTTTTAGATCTAGCGTGATTATGTACCCATCATGCCAAGTGCCCGGAAGCCGAAGTCCCTTTCTGCTTTTCTGCTTCGTGTCCCGTAAATGAGCACTCACCAATTATCAATTGTTTGAGACTGATTGCTCAACTTTGAAGAGGTTTCATGTTTATAACGTGAAAAAAATGCCATTTTAAACCTTCTAATTTTCAAAAGAAAGACTCTTTCCTGATACACGATGCAAATAGGCACTATTAAACAGTTGCTCTTGTAGTTATAAGATTATTAAACTTTTTTTTTCAGTGTTTGGGTTTCAACTCTCCTAATGCAATTTTTTAAAGAGTCTGCAGCTTTACTAGGCGCCCTTTAATTGTACCCAAAGTGTATCGAAGAAGCCTTTTGCCCTGGACTATTCTTAAAGCTTGTGCAATTGTTGACCTGCTGGTAATTGAATAATATGATTATATAATTATCCAGCCATACTATGTTGTGACCAAAATTCGCAAGCAGATTCCATGGTTACCCGGCCAATCGTATATGCATGGTGTCACAGGTAAATCATTTATATGGTCTAAAATGGCCACAATAGAACATTAGTTTGACAAACCCGGTTAAAACTTACGGAATGATGGCCTTTCTGGACACAACACTATTCATGTTCCAGTCCTTACAACGCAAAATAGTGGACGTTTCATCTTCTCTGTCCCTACAAAAAAACTTCTTATCAAATTAGTACAGGAATACGCTGAGAGCTTTCAGGTTCCATTGCTCTTTAGCACTACAGAAATAAACTGAATCAAAACACGAGCACTTGAACTCCCAAGTTATCATAGTAACTTATGTGAATGTCACAATTCATCTACAATTTAGCATGTAGTAGGTATATTTACATCAGTAGCAAGACCCGGTTGGTCCATTTTTGTTAATTTGGTCACTACTGTTGAAACGAATAGTATATGCCATAACGCAGAATGCTTTGGTCATATGATGATCTTAACTCTTTCAGTACCAAGTTTTCAAATGAATCAACAGCTTTCCGCAAAGCGCACCGAGGAAAGCTAAATATTCATCCGGATAATAACATTATCTAAATCTACAGGTACACTGGTGTCTGATTGCAAGGCCCCTTCACAAGGAATATGATTCCAGTGACCTTATAAAAATTTAGAGAGCAGTTCGTCTTAGGCAGTTTGACTTGATGTAGTGTGTACTGAAAGATATAAATGTTCGAAATGTCTTTCGTTGGGGCGTCATTGAAAGCAGATGCCAAAAGAGCACTGATAACAACGGAAAAACGCAAGGAGGTGAACTGCCAGATTGTATCACCCGTAAGGGGTTTTTGTTCACGTTCGCTACTATGAAATAAACTACGGGCTCTAAATCACTATGTGGCACCCCCACTGCAATTCTTTCAAGTATACCCTAATATGGACTAAGGACATGTCCTAAAGTGGGCCTCTATAATTTATTCGTAATCTGACACCTGAAGAATAAAATACATACACTTATGGATAGGGTCAGGCAATTTGTTTGTTTTCTGCTCCGACGATGTCAACAATACGCTCATTTTGTATGATTTTCGCCCATCAGAACGTCAATGGTTACATTCAACTGGATGAAAGTATGGCCTCATTTGTCTTTGTCCTATAAGTACCGAGGTACGACAGGCAGGAAACGAGCACGGTTTTTACGAAATCTTATGAAGGCACATGTTTATCATCCCTGACTGCATCAGGTGGCGGTGCCTTTCATGAAGTGTAGGGGCGCAGGTGGGAACCTTTCCTTGGTGGTGCTCTTTGCTTACCTTTAGAAGCTCGTATGTCCTAAAGGTGGCTGGAGACCATCCTAAATATAGGCAGCAATTCTCAGAACAGTTGACAAGCAGTCGTCTGTTTTGTGTCAATATTCTGGGAACCGGTCAATCTGTTGTGTTAGTCACTAATTCAAATGAAGTGCTTAAATCAAGGGGCGCGGAATGATACTGTCCTTGCAAAGGTGAAGCTTATGCTTCTAGTGCCAGACATGATGCATGATTCAGGTGTCTGACATGAAGCTGCAGCTTGAACACGCAATATATATTCCAACTTTCGTTACACATACATACACACACACACAGACACACACACAGACACACACAAAGACACACAAAGACACACACACACACACACACACACACATATATATATATAAATATATACATACATACATACATACATACATATAAACTAGAATTGCCCTATTAAGACCACCTACATTGTAGGGGACAAATATATGCTGTTAATAGGACGGTGGTCTTAACGTGCTTTACTTTGGTCAAGTATGAACAGAAAAGTCTATAGATTGGTGGTCTTAATATAGAAATGGTATTTTGTGGACGTGGTCTTCATTGGAGATAATACTACATATATATATTCTCCGACGGTAGTGAAATCTCCAATAAAGACCATATTAAAGAGGTAATTTTCATATAAGCGACACTAATTCACAGTGGGTTTTGTTGCTTATCTTTAAGTATGTTTCAAGACTATAAAGACCACTCCTATTTGGACCACATTTTCAGTCCTTTTGATGGTTGTAGAAGGGAAACTCCACCACAGTCTGTACCTTTCTTGTTTCGTGCCTAGTAATCTTCCCAAATGATTCTGCGCACCTTAAAGCAGCTGTGAAATAGCTGCACTGAACCAAAAGCCGGATGACAATACTCAGTATGCTGACGAAAGGTATGGTTTGGCACATCAAGCACCAGGCCCGTAGCCGGATTTGATTATGAACGTGCCCCCGTTCCAAAATTTTGGACCTTTTCTCTATACTGGCTTATCACACGCTAGAGTTAAAAATTCAATGAACCATGTGCCCACGTGTGTGCTACATCATGCCATGCATATGTACATTGCGTATACACATTAACATGTGTTTGCAATGCTGTCCCCGAAAACCCGGAGTCTCTGCATATTATATATATATATATATATATATATATATATATATATATATATATATATATATATATATATATATATATATATATATATATATGTATATATATATATATGTATGTATAAAATGCACATGTGAGGGCGTGGATATAAACTTTACAAATATACGCTGTAAACTGGATGAAATATTGGCCTTTTATATCCTAGCTTATTTCTGATTAAATTTTTTACTGATCATCGTATCCTCCCACATATATTGTACGATATTTATACTATCATATGTATAAACAGCTGTACATGTTAGGCGAATATGCTGTCTAAAATGGCCAACAAGTCATTCATAGTATTAAAAAATCTTTCACATACTGATGCTGAAAAACTTTCACCACGCTAGGACATGCTAAATGTAAATATATACATATATATTTGTATATATATATTGTTTGAAACTGGATGTTATGGGTTTTTTAATGTATGTATATGTAATTATAGATATATAGATATATATACATGCACATATATATATGAATATATATATATATATATATATATATATATATATATATATATATATATATATATATATATATATATATATATATATATATATAAACTGCAAATTTTCAAGTAAGACGAAATATTAATGGTAGCTATGTTTTTATTCAATAGTCAGAAGTCCACCAAGAAAAAATATTTGATCGGCCTTCATATCTGAGGGAGGACGAGCTATGCCCAAGTAAAATAAAAACACCATCACGTTTCAGACTGCATGGACTGAAAAGTTTTCATATAAGTATCAGCATAGTGTATATTGTTCAAATGGCCACGATAAGAAAATATAAAACAAGCTGAAAACTTGCAATAATTTAAACCCTATGGTTTAAATTATTGCAAAAAAACGACTTCTTTTATTAAAAATTACAATGTAATATAACATGAATATACATATGTGGAAATAACATCATAATGGTTTTATCAAACTGCAAACTGTTTTGATTACAGAATGGCATATGTGCATGAAAAGGCGTCGTCTAGAATTTTTATCTGTGCTTGTTTTGCAGTATTGTTACAGTGAATCAAAGTTGATGCCACTACACATTGTGGGTGTGCTAGATTAGTCTTAATTTTCCAAAGCTTCAGAAGAAAACCTGTAGACCGCTTTTTAAGCATATGCATTAGGAACAATTCAGTGAAAACAGTACAGAGTCTGGTTAAATGGGTAACGAATTATTTTCATATTTTTGCATACCGGTGTCGCATCATCATTTCAGATGAAGGCAGACTGTTGTCACCAATTAAAAGGAAGGAGTCACACTTGTATGTTATTTAAGACCTGTTAACCATGACCTCAACAATAATGTAACCCTTGCTATTGCATATATTAGTTTTTTATTTCTATTTTTTCATTTCATGGAGTCGGGCAGAGGATAGTTGACTTAGTTCACCGGGGCATAGCTAGAATGCCTTTGATCTGGTCTTTACTCTGACACAGCTCTACCATGATACCATAATGAAATATATTGTGAACTCATCCTAGCCGGTTATTAAATGAACTGTACTATAGAAACGTTGATCTTCTACAACGGCGACAGCTATCTTTACATAGACCTACCCAAAGAAAAATCAAAAATGTAATAAAATGTTAAAAAACACTTTTTGAATCTAAATACGTCACATTTCTCGGTATTCCAGGTCTATCCTTTTAAATTTTTTCTGAGTGCTTTGCGTCTTCTTATTTCTATTTATTCTTTAACTTTATTCATAATTATATATGTTGATTTTCAATTGAAATTGTTTCTTTATGGCAGTCTTCCAGTCAGAGCGACATACAAATAATGCTGCTGCACTGAAAGTGACACTTTTAAACATTGATCTGACGTTGACCTTAGCATATCGAAAAAGTAAATTAAGGTTTAAAAGGTCCAGTTTTGCTGAACCAAGTTTGGACATAAAACTTATAGGTTCAACATCAAACAGCCACGTTTTCACATAATAAATATTGAATGTAAAACAACACCAATCCATTCCTTCAATAAAAGAAAGGTGCCCGTTCAGTTCTGCCTCAAAGAGCATTTCTAAAGCTTGGTTTGATGTATGAACAAAACGGCGACAAATAAAATAGAGGTCCACGAAAAACAGTTGAAAACAAGTTAAAAGGTTTTCTTTCATAGGTGGCATATTTTTGTCATCAAAAATATTCTTTCCAATGGAAGAGTGTTATGTAAACATGGACCTTAAAGAAGTCTTGACATAATGGAAATAAGTGAAAATTGTAAAATGAAATTCTTCCGTTCTTTAACGTGTTGTGGGCAATCAAAATAAGTAGAGTACTCTTTTTTGACTGAATCATTGTGCTGATCTAATGCAGAAAATAATCATTATTGTAAACATGTATTCAAGACATACCTCGCTTTAACCTTTTTTTCCCGTTATTCTTGTTGTTGTTGTTGTTGTTTTGTTTCATTTGGGGTTGTTTTATTTTATTTTATCTTTTTTTTTTGGGGGGGGGGGGGGATATTATTGGAACATTTGGCACTAACGGGGTGTCAAGCGCAGGCTCTGCGGTCCTGAGCACGTTTGTAAACATTTTACAGCATTAATGTGAAAACTATCACAAAATCATGGCTTAATGACAAACAATTGGCAAAGTTCCCTCCTGTATCATTTCAAAATGTTCTCTTTAATCTTAATTTCGCCTTTATGCAAACGAAAAAAAAAGAAACACCAGTTGAAAAGTTATCGTTACAATTCTAGGATATACATTGATTTATTGGACCTGTTTGTTCATTTTGATGGAGAGTATGTTACGGTGAGAAGAAAGGGCTATATTTCCATTAAACATACAACCGCAACAAGATTACAAAACTCTTAAAAGCATAGCTGTTCATACGCCTTCTGTTTGAAACATAAAAATGCTTTCCGAAGACCTGAAGTGCCACTCGAGACGACGAGGTCACAAATCACTCAAGAGGGTGTTTTCTGTGAACAGTCTATTCACTTACAGGAACCGTTATGGCAGACTAAACCCTTTAAAGCTTTGTGTCATAAACCTCTTGCGTTAAACACTGTTATCAGAGTCTTCAGCGCAAGTAGTCGATGCGTCGTCGTAGAGTCGACAAATTGAGTTTTCTGTTAAAATACCCACCTAGGTCGTCCTCTACATTTATATCAGATACGTATTACTAATTATACATTTGAATAGTGAGTGAGTAATTTGCTCTTTTATAAACAAATTTCGCAGTATCGGCTAGACCGTTGGTTTCGAAGGCGGCTGAATAGAGACCCGGCCGTTCCGTGGTCATGAAATGCACCAAACAAAAACCATCTACTTTGTGGATGCTGGTGGACTAACGTATATTCAGTCCCTGATCTGTGACATCACCGAATACAGCACTTATACAGGATTAAATACAACGAACCTGGCCATGTTGATTATGACATTTCACAGATTCTTGACTCCATTGAACATTTTTTTTTTGGGGGGGGGGGGGGAATCTGCTCCAGTGGCTATGGGCGTGTCCCCATGTTCCTATAGGCAGTCAGGGCCGAAGGTTGCTGATTCGTGATCCGGCTGTTCCATGGTAAAAAAAAAAGAAAACTTGAAAAAAAAGTAAGAGCACATTTGTTGTATTTGTGTCTTTTTGTCCAAAACCACTTCCCAGTAGTCATTACCCTATTCCGTAGTCCGAACTCTTTACTCTCCATAAGCTAACCTGTCCCTGTCTAACTTATATACATAGAAGTTCAGATCTATTGTCCATATTGCACACGTTCCTCTGTAAAATTTCGACATAGGCTGTATTAGCCCAAATAAATTAAAGGGACTTCAAGGGGTAACTACTCAACATGCTTCGGAGCCTTTTACCCGTACATGTCTCTCTGAGTAGCGGCTCCTTGTCTAAGCTAAATATTCAGCGAAGACAACCCACAATAATGAATAAATATGAACGTGGCAATTGATGAATTAGCTAAATATGTGAAGTTTTGCTTATAAATGCAGAGCTTCATATCAAAGAAGAACACCTGTCAAACAAACCATAATTACCAAATTTTCATAGTACAGGTTCAGATAAGAACAATTTGACTTACCCCTGAACCAATATGTACCCTTTCTAGCTGGACAGCTTATCCTAGTTAAACCACCCGCCAATGTTTAACTGAAGTGGAAACAAGCTGGGGCATTATATTCAGTCCTAGTGATTGTAAAATAAACAGTTGCAGCTAAACCACCTGTACAAACCAAGGGAAATCCTAACAAGGACTGTAACAATGTACATCCTGCACCAGAGATGTAAAACAAACTCCGTGATGACACCTACTCCTCAAACAATTAAGCTCTATTTAACTGCCAACCCTTAGGCAATGTGTCAACTTAATGTGTTAGGTTTGTGACACTTGAGAAAATATTGTCAATTTTGAGTAATTTTTTAATACTGAGTAAATGTGCATTTAGGCATATCAGAAAAGAATGGAAGTCATTAGCTTTTATGCCAAAAACATGCTATCAAAACAATTTTTCTCAACAGGATTTTAAGTACAATTAGGCAAACATGCAACTGTCGTAGGCTGCTTCTTGCTACCTGTAGCCCCTGGGTTTTTACCTAACAAAAAACATGTAAGCCTAAAATATCTGATAGTGAATATTAAAACAGAAAGATGCCAAAAGATAAAGTTAAGTAGCAAAACAGTCAAGTCTAAAAACTGTAAATTATTGTGGCCAAACTTTCTAATAATCTTTGGATGTTAATAATAGGGCAAGTCAGAAAAGAATGAAAGTCTTTTGTATTTATGTCAAGAGAATGCAGTGAATATATTAACCAGATATCAAGTACAATTAGGCAACATGTACAAATAATCAGATGTGGATGGCCGACTGAAATCCATATTTGCCAGGGTAAACAATATTATTTCATTTTTAACCAGCTTTCACGTTTGACAAGGTTTGGCAAGCTCTATTGCAATTCATGACAATGTCCGTACAAGACTCTGGATGCCACAACAATTCAACAATATGACCAAATCATTCAAAAATGAAAATTAGATGGCTATGGGTAGATGAGCGGTATACAAGGTGAGTTTAAAGATAACACATTATGTACCACTAAAAACAATTTCATAGAGCTCATAAGACATCAAGATCAGTTAAGAGCAAAAAAGTCAAATAAAACAATCAATGATAAGTAGATTATTGATTGGAAATGCTCGACGTTATCAGAGATGAATTGAAAACAACTTCCTTCAAACATGATCAGGAATCGCGCGTCCCGGACATGCTGAGCTAGTTCGTTCCAAAATTCGGTACCAATGAAGGAGAGAGTTTTTAAGTTTTTTCTTCCCGACAAAAAAAGATAAATAAATAAAATGAGGAAGTGGATGCTCTTGTTTGATAGGATTAGACTTCGGTCGCTGGAGTAAAGATATTTGTAAATAAAGCGGACTTCATTATTAACTATTTTCCAAAGAATATACGGATATAGTAGAACAATCTCTCTTTGACACTCATCTATTGTAGGGTCCTCAGCATGTCATGATGTGTGTCCTAGGGTGACATTGTAATATTATTAGCATTGCCCTGTTCTGTAGCCGATGGAGTGTACAATGTCAATTTTCAGCAGAGTGCTACCCCAGACTGTAATACAATAATCAAAATGTGGTAACACCAAGGTGTTATTGTACAAGGTACTTTTGGAGTCAGCATAAAGGAAATTTGCAGCTCTACTAAAAACACCAAGAGCTCTCTTTATTTGAGTAACAATCTCTTTCCTGATCAACCTTTACACCCAAGTACGTAGAAGCTTCTCGTTGGGAGATATCTTGATTATTGAGTGATAGACCATGCGGTGGGTTGATATTTCTCTTATGATTGCTGCAAATCAGCATGCTAGCTGTCTTTCCAATGTGGAGACTTATTTTATTTGCGTGCAACCAGTCAGCTACTTGAATCAGCTATTGCTGTATTACAGTGGAGACAATATCTCTAGATTTGACAGTACAATGAAACAGAGTATCCTCTGATGTCATATTAGTGTTGTTTCATTCATTTGTGTATGCAGATAGTTAAATAGTTCTCTTGACTTCAATTATGTACCTTCCTATGTGCTACATGAATATATATATATATATATAAAGAGAGACAGACAGAAAGACAGACAGAGACTGAGAGGGAGCAAGGAGTGATCTTGCTTGACGTAAATGATAATGTACCTGGATAAATACTTTTATTCAAGCAAAACAGTAATTTTCTGTTCAGAAAAAAAGCCCAACAGTATTGACAGCTGTGTTTATTGATACCATCATTGTTCGAGTTAGCGGTAGTTTTGTATAGATGATGCACCGCCCTATATGCCATCAAAAGGTAAAACAGTCTAGGCCACTTTCATTTTGACCTATACCTTACGTTGAGCAGTTGAGCACAACGCTGTCATAGTGTCCTTGAGAAAATTGCTTCATGATTTGTAAATGCAAGTTGTGTCGGCGTTCTCATCACAGTGACCATCAACTTGTTCTACTTCGTCTGATAGACTGTTCCACAAACATTGACATTATTCTCCACATGTGCATGTGCTAAATGTAATGCTATACCACAGGGAAAATGAGGACGTGTGATTCCAATAATGACAATATATCATGCGCATGTTTAACTCGTCCATACTTATATCAGTCGGTAATCAGCACGCAATTTGAACGCTGTGTATATCTGCTTCCTTCCTCACCTATGTACTTTTTTACAAATGTTTTGAACTAGAGGGATTGCAAATGCACCCATCACCACCAGGTTGCATTTTGCGTTTTTATTTTTTTTCCGTTTCGTAAAATAGGATACGTTTAAAGCTGGAACGTTAAAGGTTTACGGAACAGAGAACACGGTTTTCTCAACACTGTCAATACTGAAATCCACATGTAGAAATGAATTTTAATCCTTTCTTCCGCCCAATCAACAAACAGTGGCTGCCAATTTTTGTACGTTGTCAACAACGGACAAAATACAATGCACTTCTTTAACCGGTGTTTCGTAAACATATAATAAAAATGGTCAGGTTCTACGACAATGAAGGAACCAACGTACATGATATGCAATTCGTTTTGCATATCGTTTTCCTTCTGATTTTAACACAATCACATTTCCACTATTTTTGCATTTCAGGCATTTTACTTTATTTGAAATTCGGCTATCTTTTACATATTTCATGTCAAATATATATTAATTAATATCTATTTTTTTTTGTTTGTTTTTTCTTTTTGTTTTTGTTTTTTTTTTTATTTTGTTTGTTTTTTGTTGTTTTTTTTGTTGTTTGGTTTATTGTTTGTTTTTGTTTTTGTTTTTGTTTTTGTTTTTGTTTTTGTTTTTGTTTTCGTTTTTTTCATCACGGATTTGAACCCTTGGGGAAATAAGCGAAAACGGAAATACCCCGAAATTATATGGATCCTTAGCACCTAATATTTCCTTGGTTTGCAATAATTTACTGCAAGCATGATCAGGTATAGTCTCTGATTTTGAATGTGCCGATGTGCACGACAATGGATTACATCACTGCGTGAGACACCACCATTCAGATGCAAGATTTCCATCTTTATCCCATCCTTAAAATGATAACACGATTTCTCAGTGGCAACATTTTTCCATCTGTTAAGAACTGCTTTACTTGTCCACTTGCTCCAACCAATTAACCATCCCGTTAAACAGATCATAAATAATAGCAACTTAATTAATGTAAAATATGTTGGTTGCTACATGGATGTCGACTATTCTCCTAAATGCAAGGGAGGCCATTTAGTATTAGATTCGTGTGATTTGTGTCATCATTGGTCAACTTCTAATGACACAGCCAGTGGTTCCTTACTGATTGTTCGAGTCAGGTCGGCTCTGCTTCATTTCTAGTCGATTTGCCAGCATAGATATGCTCATTCACCGGTGGTTTGTTAACCTTTGTAGGTGCTGATAATACTGTCAGTATATTATGTTCCACTCTAAGAACTAAATTTAGAATGGACGGGAAGACAAGGTCTACTGTTTCCTTTAACTTGCACGAAATCTAGATATGTTTAGATCCCTCACAACAGAAGCGATTCAGACCAAAAGTGCGGAATACATATTTTTGCTCCAGATGTGACCTCACTGAAGATCCAGGTGTTAGTAGGTATTGAGAGACCTGGGAAAGGCGAGAGATTTGTTAAAGCTTCAAACCATACACTAGTGTGGCCTTGAATATATTCAAAATACCTAATATGTTTTTGGACTTGACATAAATGTCGCTCTGGCTGTCAAGATTATATTTAAAGTCATAAATCTAAAAATGTTCAATGTATTCCAATGAGTTAAGTCACGGTAGTTCAAACCTTTAGGTCTATTTCCGTTCTATGGTGGACAATACGACTGTACAATTTGGACAAAGGCTTATGCCAGCCTTTGCTTAAGAAATTGTTTCTGGTATCATTAAAAACACTCAAGATAAGATATGCTGACAAGCAGTAACCATCCGTTGCTTGTTGTAGTCTGTTTAATAGCCGCTGATGATCGATGGTATCAAATGGTAAATTCAATATGCCAAGTAACGCACCAGGATCCCGATTGCCGAGCAATGGCATGGTATCATTATAAGTCTCAAGGTGGATGAACTCTGCTCCGTGGCCTTTGCGATAAACAGATGGCAAAGGGTCGTTCAGGTTGTTTGCATCCCACAGCTACATTTTAGCTGCTGTCTTCTCCGAGCTCCTTGATACCAACAGCAAGTTTACAGGAGGCGGTTCCAGTTCTTTGTCCTTCCAAATGCTCAGTTTACACTGCTATTGTCCAACTATTCAAAGATAAAATCTCTGGATGGAAAGGATATATTCGCAATATGTGTCTCGGTGTCTAATACAAGATATAAACGCATGTTGAACCTATTTGTTAGAAATGGTCATCTTCACCGGCTGTGGAATCATAGTTTATAGCAAGATTTTTTTTGCTCTCCTTTACTAACATTTGATCAGAATGTGATAAAACACATTTAGTATCGTTCTGGTATTCTTGCAGTATCTGCATCTTTACAAATAGCCTTCAATATTTCACTATAAAATCGTATGTTGTATGGAAAAAACATAGGATCCTTTAATTTAGGAATCCTAATTTGTCTTCGTTTGGTTTCTTTTTTGGTTTTTTTTTTTTGTGTGTGTGTGTGTTTTGGGGTTGGTTTTTTTTTTTTTTTTTTTTTTTGTTTGTTTATTTTGGTGTTGCTTTTATCTGTTTTGATTTTTCTGTTGTTTGTTTTTGGGTTTTTTCGGGCTTTGTTTTGTTTTTTATGTTTTTTTGAGGGGATGTTTTTGTTTTCTTTTGTTTTTTCCGTATTGTTTTGTTTTATCTTTTTATGGTATAAGCTTAAAAGTTGCTTTGCATGTAAACTTTTCTGGTGTAATCACAGATTTTACCCTAAATTGCAAACACAGATAGTCAAAACTAGTAATGGATTAGTCTTAGATGTTAACAAAATACACTTTATACTTGTTATGAATCACCCAAATTGATTTGCATGACGGTAAAGTCATGACAAGATCTTTCAGGTAAAGCTTTTATTAATTTGTACCATACATGTTTTACTCGTTAGTTAGTTTTCCTTTCGTATCATTGTATGGGACAACACATATTATAGCAACCTAGAAAAAAATGAAAATACCGCAAATGAAAACGACCCGCCTTATTACATTTCTTCATTAGAGAACATCAATGAAGGAACAGATGAATGCTCTGAATGTCCTTTCACTGCAGCAAAATAGTCTCTTCCTTACAAGATTCGTAAAAAGTGAACTCGTGTATAACTCTAGCAAAGAAACATGTTCAGAAGCATGTTCAATATGTTTTTGTCGACAATAGTATCATTAGTCATCAACATGCTAGACAACATCCAAACTCTCATGCCACTTGATACCATATCGCATTTTTAACCCCTCGGCCCATATAGGTTGGGGATGGGGGTGGGGGTACATTATTGCTATCGCCTGCGTCTGTGTGTCAATCCGTGCGCGCGTGCGTCCGTGTGCCCTTTTCTTGCGCGCGATTTCAAAAGATGAGCTGTGATCGTTGTGATCATGATACGTTGTCATTTGATCACCCTTTTTGAAGTTCACGTCAAATTCGGATGACTATAAACTTTACCCAATTCTAAGTTCACCTAGGTCAATTATCTATCAATTTCTTGCTAGCAATATCAGAACCAGAATTTCAAGGGTCGTCAAGCATTTACAGATAATCACCCTGGTAAGGGTCTTCGTCAAGTTTGAAAGACAGTGGCCTTGATTTAATTTGGAGGTCACCAGAGGAACTTATTCTCTTTAATAAATGTCTTGTACATGAGATCTTAAAACTTTATAAGATAGCGCCATAAGACTTTTCGAGTTAAACACTCTTATAAGAGTCTAGCTCAGGCTTGATGGACAGTGCCCTGGACCTGATTCCAATGTCATCAGGGTCAATCCATCTAAAGAGAGTTGCAAGGAATATCAGAAAAAAACAAGACAAGCTAGGATCACAAAATTCTTAAAGTTGATCTCCCCTTCAAAAGGTGAATTCAAGTTTGAAGGAAAATGGCCTTGACTAAATTTTAAGATTACTCGGGTCAATTTGCTGCTTGATTAACAATTTAAAATTTTGCTCACGATATCAGGACATCCAGATGTGCTAGAATCTAGAAACGTTTGTAGTTTTATACACCTTTGACAAAGTCTGCTTCAATTTGGAAGGACGATGACCTTGACCTAATTCCAACGTCACCAGAGACATTTTGCGTGCATTGTTCTTGGTGTTTCTTTTTCATTATCTTGCGCATGATATATAAAGATTTGAACAGTTCAAAGTCATTTTCTGTTATTTTTCCAGGGTAATCGCATGATTCGATGTGCTTGAACCATAAAGTTGTTGAACTGTGTTATAGCACCAAGATAAACAGAGGTTACCTTGAAATATTTTATTGCATGCTATTATTTAACTGCCAGGTCTTCCTGCCATTCCCAGTGTTTTTTGTTTTTTGTTTTTTTGAATAATATAAGGCTTTCTGAATTATTTGCATAGAAGTTTTTCACCATATTCCACGAAAATATAGATTGTTTTATTATATTGTACGAAAAGAAAAAAAATCCTCTACTTCAAATCTAGGGTGCTGACAGGCGTGATGCAATTTAAATTTATAAACTGTGTGTGGCTTTATTTGGTACCTTTCGAGCATACTTTCATAAAAAATACATTAATCATACATTATTTATTCCCTTTTGTAGGCAGCAGAGGGGCTTTATAACGTTAGCCGTTATGTTTACGAATTACTCTTAAATATCACATGACAAGTCTGATACTATTAAAATTTGTAAACTGTGTGGCTTTAATCGGTACCTTTCTAGCACACTCTCATAAGAATACATCAACCATATATTATTTATCCCCTTTTGCAGGCAGCTGAGAGGTTTTAATACGTGAGCCATTATGTTTACATGTGTCTGCAAAATATTGTGATGTGTCATTTAAAATAATATCCCAACGGAACAAAAGCAGCAGTTTTTTTTAAAGGAGATAAAATTATATATTTTACATAACCGATTTCCAATTTGGCCATATTAGTGTTTCATGTTGTTTCTTTTCATCCTTTGCGCCCTGCCTGTGTGTCTAAACCATATTCCCTATAAAAATATGTCATTGCGCAGTTGGATATCTTACTAGCTTAGATGCTTAAACATGTTGTATCTGACCCTTACTATGCAACTGCGACTAAAGGCGAAGTATTTCAGACGAACAGCTCTCAATTATAATAAGGATGCTGGATTCATATTCCTTGTAAAAGGACTTTTTATTCAAGTACCAGCCTGCCTGTAGTTTCAAAGAATGTAGTGATCTGGGCCAACAGCATTCCGTGGCGCGCTTTGGGGGTCCAAAGCGCGCCGAGGATATTGATGAAATTTGCAGTCCTGAAATTTGCACTGAAAGAGTTAATAGAGGTTTGATAAGCACTTTATGGTATTCTCTTTCCTGACATTTTGAAAATTGTAGTTGAATTTGTATATTCCGATTGGTGAAAAATAAACCATGTGGACTACGGTGCAACCAAGGAGATTTACCCGTGTTGGACTGGAATGTTAGAGCAGGTCTCTCTCTCTCTCTCTCTCTCTCTCTCTCTCTCTCTCTCTCTCTCTCTCTCTCTCTCTCTCTCTCTCTCTCTCTCTCTCTCTCTCTCTCTCTCTCTCTCTCTCTCTCTCTCTCTCTCTCTCTCTCTCTCTCTCTCTCTCTCTCTATCTATCTATCTATCTATCTATCTCTCCCCCTGCCTTCCTGTAGTCTCCTTTTGTCATACCTATTTACGCAATGCTTAACTGGAGTTTCTTCGTGATAAGTTTTTGATCCCAAGAAAAAAGTAACGGTTCCCCTGATCTTTTTCACAAACCACAATGCTCATACAGGCTGGTCTTAAATCTTGTCAAAGTTAAATGCTAATGCAAATTGAAGCACTCAAATCTTGCAACCGGTGTTACCGAAAAAAAAAAAAAAAAAACGAATTGCCAGCGTAATTTACCGACATGTTTATTACGTTGGGTTATCTACCCGTATGGCACTCGAAGTCATGATATTCAGCGTATCGCTATTTCTCTGAGAAGTTCCACAAAGAAATGTTTTTTTTTTTTTTTTTTTTTTTTTTTTGATGTTTTTGTTTTTGTTTGTTTGTTTTTTTTATGTTTGTTTTTTTTGTTTTTTTGTTTTTGTTTTTTTTTGTTTTTTTTGTTTTTTTTTGTTTTTTTTTTATTTCATCCATCCCGAACAATTCTACCAACTTGACTAAACAAAATCTCTGACTCACTCATAAGATAGTTACACGCAGCAAATTAAATCATATTTTATTAGCTAATACTGCGAAATATACACCACTGCCAATTGTTATATGTAATGTTCCTGAACATTTTAAGAAATTGTTAATAAAATGTTGTCAATATACTGAGAGTAAACACCTGTAACCAGGTGCTCTCAAACTTGCATTATATAACACAGGTACGGTGTCGTGGTGACAGCGGGCCTTTCTTCTTACTTCACATTACCAGGTATATCTTATACTTAATTTCCATTTTTCGCTGTTACCATGTTCTCATATATCGTTAAAATTGTGTGTACATCCATACGCTATTACTGTCAAATAAAATGTTCTGAATTTGACAGTACTTGATGTTGTCGTCCTAGATGACTCCATTATCTCAAATTACATCAAATTTAGGACACAATAGTTATAACTAAGTGTTCCTGGGTAAATTTGCACATATACCGGGTAGAATGTCTTTCTATAAAAATGACACAATATGGCGGCCATATCATAGATACGCCAATGAACACCATATTTGACCACCGCGTGGTCAATATGAATGTGTCTGATTCTCATCGTGAACTTTTTCACAAGAGTATGTACCACAGCTACAAATTAATACGCTTCCCTACAATGCATTTTAGTAAAAACCAAATGATTCATATCTCTGCAGAATTGTTTATCTTTTGAATTACGTGGTAATAGACGACAGTTAACTGTGGCTTGTGCAGCATCAAAAAATGGTACTAAATTGTAAAAAAAAAAAAAAAAATAAGAGAGGGGGGGGGGGCAAAGCACAAACAAAAACTAGCATTTTCTATGGCACGCTGTTGCTGCCATTTGGACAAAATGACTTCAGCTTAGTTTCTTGCTACACAGAGCCGCCTGACTGGTCAACTTTCAGGTGCATGGCATCCTAGGCCAGCTGAGAACTATACATAGTATATGGGGAAGAATATTAATAGTAGTGGAAGCTAATACTTCATGCGTTTGTATCGGTTCTTGTTTTGCCTTTTAATGATCACTTCAACCGCACAAATCCAGACAAATGTTCATCTAAGCTTTTGTTTCAACTTTATCTGTTGAATGCAATCTGAAATGATGGAAGTTTATTTTCACTTGCCAAACGCGCCAAGAAATGTTGCTTACTCAAAGTAGTGTTTTCTGTCTCCAAATATAAACATCTTTAAACTCACTTGAAATGTTTCTTAGATAAAATTTAAATATGAACTCACCATAATAATTCTCATCAAGACAACCTTTATTATACTTGACACTGGTAGTTTTAAAGCTGTGGAAGACATGTTTTCATTATTTATGCATTAAACTTAGCATTAACATTTTTGGCAATCGTATTATTATTTATGACTCAAAAGCATAATGACTTTAGTCTGCTCCCAGCGCTAAATTGCCCACATGTTTGGTTTTACATGCACATGTATTTGAAGGTGAAACGTTGCTCCAGAGTACCAAATGATTTGAATTTGTGGGCATACGATACGAGCAAAATGAAAGTGGGTAGGTCAGAAAATTTCGATTGCATACTACGTACGATTTTACGTTTCTGTTTCCGACTTCCACAATTTGCCACAAAATGCATGTGTCTTTAGGCCCGTGTTTTACGTTTGCGGAAATTCTCAGAATGCTCAAAACAGCAAGACTCAGCAAACTTTGAAGCTATTAAAGCTATGCAGCTCTTTGAATCCTTCATAAGGATTTCACACTTTTGTAAGCTTATCGTTGTACTGTCGGGGAAATAGGTGGTTCTGAGATTTTGCGTAATGTGAAATATTTTTGTGAAGAGAACGATGCCGGAGTCTCAACTCATGTTTTTATGTAAGATTTTATTTTTTCAAGTTTAGGGCTTATAACGCGAGGACACCAACACATATTCAAGATAATAAACCCGGTATTTGAATATCCATATCAGCTCTTTCCCTCTATCTTTTTGAAAATAAGAAATAAATGAAAATAAAGTAAACTTTTTCAGGACACAAAGACGTCAAGTTTGCATTATAGTTATGCACTCAAGAAACCAGACACGTCGCTAACATTGCACAATCTGAAATTCCGCACTTGCTATATTTAAGAATTTTTATACATTGGGTTACCTCTCATAAAAATTACCTGATTTGTAATGGGCTATTTGCGAGACTCACCAGTAAAGGTAATCAGCACTGTGGGATGGTCAAGCCATATTGAAATTATATGTGTACTCACACATCTCTTTCTATAGAAGCTATACGTTGCCACAGAAACTAATGGAACCTAATCCAATAAAGCAACCCGCAAATGGCCGAAGGCAATTTGTCGATAGAAACAGCAAAAATTACGCACTTTGCAAAATTTTTTCATCGTGTACTTGCAAATATTAGATCGAAACAGATACAAAAGTGATAAGCGTCATTCAGGTTTAAATATATGTTTGGCAATTTGAATGTTAAATATGGTTAAGCAAGACATGGCTGCATGATAACATTTCTGATAGCAACACATATATAGGAGGGCTTCAAATATTCGGACAAAGCAGAGACCAATAACGATACAGCTGCGGTATTTTTGGTGTATGTGAAAACATAAATATATGCCACAGACGACATTTATCCTCAAATGGCATTTACCGGTCTCGATGGATCGAGATCAAATGCCTTGACCCTTACGCCATTGAATTCAAGGCAGACTGAGCAGCTGTCTTTTGCCTTGGTTAGCACAAAACCCATGCACGTTTACCAGGGACATGTTATCATGATATAATTCCATCTTCACTTCTCACTCATATTATATTTTAATACTGATGAAGTAATAAAAAAAAACATTTAATAAGATGATGTTTGACCATCTGCCGGTTTGATCATCATGATTATCACCGCCATTATTATTATCGTATTGATTATCATTTGTATTGGTGTTATTGGGGGAAGGTTAAACACATTGCTGTCATTGCGTGCTCTATACAGAGATTGGTTGTGAATGCAATGAAGCTTTCGGTAATTCGTCTACGCATACACGAGTCGAGGACAATTACTTAATCATCTTGGGTAATATTAATTTGTGAATATATAAATGAAACGAAAATACATGCTACAATCCAGTTACATGTATTTTATATGCAGCAATTGTTTGGTTAAAGCAGGTGATACGTGAACCTACTGGGGTTATATTGTCTTCTTATGCAGTAGGTTTTATATTCAATGGTATGTCACCAAATCATCTCCAATAGGACGTTGCTAAAGATACAATGTGAGGTTATTGTATGGATTCTTACTTTTCAATAACTACTTGGGAAACGTCGGCCTAGGGATGTTCAATCGTAAGCGATCGCCGGTAAAAAGCAACCACAGCGCCTGAGCTCCGCCATAAAGTCTCTTTGTCAGTAATCACGCCCTTTTACATGAAATTGTGATAACATATGCAGCATATATGTCCCTGTGTTGTGATAATGAGCGACAATAGGAAATGATGGCTGCTAGTTAGTGCGTTTTATTTAAATTGCCAATTGAACTCTATTCTCTGGTTGTTTGCTCTTTGTTTTGAAAACTAGAATTATAAGTGACTGATGTCCGTTGTGTAACGATGCCCGAAAGACTCACTCACAATTGTTAACTTTTGAGTTATGGGCACAACCTTGTTTTGATGTAAGTAGGTCACAAGACCTTCAAATGTATGTCAAGGTCGTATTTTTATAACGCAAGATAAAAAAAAAATATACGTAGGGGGCAACAAAACTGGACATTATAGTCATAAACCGGAAGGAAAATCTTAAGCTATGAACTCCCTGATATAGGGAAAAAGGAAAAGGTCGCGTCTTTCAAAATTTACTGGTTACAGGTAATTTGCCAAAGATCAGATGCCCAACATCACTATATGATGTACATGTAGTACTCCTGGCAGAACGACAACGACTGACCCAAGCTGACTCTAGTTGTGTATGTATATAATTTCTCGAGGCTATTAAATTGTTTTGTTGTGGTGTAGGGCAAAGGCCATATCACCTTGACCTTCATTTTAACTGGGGGGGTAGGGGCAATGTAATCAGGCAAAATAATCAATTGATGCGAAGTTCAACAAAGGGGTCAGCTCAATCGACTCGTTTTTTTTTTGTTTTTGTTTTTTTGTTTTTTTGTTTTTTTTTTTTTTTTTTTTTTTTTTGTTTTTTTTTTTTTGTTTTTTTTTTTTTTTTTTTTTGTTTTTTTTTTTTGTTTTTTTTTTTTTTTAGTTCCCATGGCCACAAATATTTTTAGTACGATCAGGATGGGACCAAAGTAGTCAAGGTTATTAATAAGTCAAGGGTACAATTTCGAGTTACGGTTAACATAACGTAATTCCAATAAATCACGACCGCTTAAAAGTAGTTAGCCACTTATACAATCCCAGAAATAATTACACTATGTCCTGCACAACCATCTCAGACGGCCTTGATGTGTCTAACAGTTTGCGCTTGCAAGATTTTGTTTTTACTTAAAAATGCGTGGTCGTTGATGTCATGTCAATATGACCTTGACCTTCAACTCGGAATTAAAACTAGCAACCAACAGAACAAAACTTGATAAGCACAAAATGTCATTCCAGAACTAAATTTTCCGTAGGTTATAGGGTTTGTCCACATCATTCTATAATCATTAAGAGTTATGTGAGCAAACGTGGATGTGCCTGTGTTTACATTCAATATGCCATAGTCTATCAGAACATATGTGCCATGGTTTGGGTACTCACACCACACAAGTCGATTTTTTTTTAGAGGCCGTAACTATCTTTGGCTTAGGGCCATTTCCGGAGTCATTAAAAGAGCAGGATAAAACTAAACGTATTGAAGTGGGTTTAGACATCCAGGGGCCAAGATAGTTCAACGGTTTAGGGTATTTTGGACAAAAGACAATAATAATGCTTTCAAATGACGGGTAGGGGGTGTATAAATGTGTGTCATGAATTTTGTGATAAATGGATAAGAGGACTAGCAGCACAATACGCTTACGTCTGACCAAAATATTTCATGTCATTTTTAGCCAGTTACTTTTCTAACTGTGGTATTGCAACAGCAAAGGCAGGGGCATAAATATTTGGATCTCATTTTTCGTAATGGCTTGCTGTTTTCATTTATGATAGCGGTCCTTAAATGCTACATTTCACGCTGGGCTAGGTAGAAAACCAGGAGCAATTTGTGTAGTTGCCGATGTTGACTGAAACAACCCTCACTTGATGCTATCTGACTTTTCATTCATCTGATCCATTTTAGAGTGTGCCAATGTTGTTCTGGGATGGCTGTGCAAGAACTAATGAGTGGACTTCAGTGTGAGTTTCTGCTGATATATTGAAACCAAAAGGGACACATTAAAACCCAAGTGAAACATTACAGTAATAAGATGAAAAAACTTTACTATTTTTACTTTGTGTTTCTTAATTATAGAGATCCCTAAATATTTGGCATGTCATTTTGGCTGAATTCAGATGGGTTTATATATACAACACGTGATAAGGAAAAAAAGACGTTCAGTAAATCTCCACAGCTGCAATCCGGCTCTGAAAACCAAAGCCGCCATATTACTATCACGCAGGAGTGCAAATTTTGTTTTTGGTTCTTATTCAAAAAATGACGGGCCCTATTAAGCTACCGACAAAAAGGAAGTTGTATTTCATGGAATCATTACAAATCTATTTTACAGGTAAATGGTTTTCCATGCGGGTTGCATCAAGTTCAGCATTAGGTCTCTGGGATTCGATATTTGTTTGGGTCGGAATGATCAAGACGTCGCTGACCATTTTTGTTTTCCTGCGCCCTAATTGTGATTCAATATCGTACATGTTTAACTTACGTGGAACTTTTGTCAGACTTCTAAAACTCCGTTTTTGCTGTCTGCTGACCGGTATAACTAAAAATATGACTAGCACTTCTTCTTCTAAATCTGTCTTCCTAACTTAAAGATTGTATGAATTGTGCAAACAGATCTCTCTCTCTCGCTCTCTCTCTCTCTCTCTCTCTCTCTCTCTCTCTCTCTCTCTCTCTCTCTCTCTCTCTCTCTCTTTCTCTCTGTGCAATATTTCGACTTAATCAGCAGCTTTCTACGGCAATCTTTGGAAAGCTGTTGACCCGGACGTCCATATTCGCTAGAAGTATAGGCATGCTTGTATTTGCATGAACGGCCTTTTTACAATGAATATGAAACTACCATCATTATCATAATTCAGAGCAGTTGCCTTGAAATAGGTTGACTATAGTCGCAGTTGCCACTAAAAGAGTTAATCTGACCATTCAGGCTAGCATCTTTTCGGGAGGGGCAACACACAAAGAGGAATGCATCTATGTGAGAAACGGCGTATTGGAATATGTAATCAAGCGGGGATCTCTCATGAAGTAGTTTAATTTCTATTATTCACTTTGTGCTTTTTCCCAGCAGTTGGCACATCATTCGTTGTGTAAAAATATACATAGTAATTTTAAACAGCCTATATGTTAAAATCAATCACTTAATGCTGCATTGCAGATAGTGGACTTCTTTTAAACGTTTCCACTCAAGTACACAAAGTCTCATAAACAGTCCCCGAAACGTTTTTAAAGTTACGTTTTCTGGTTCCACATCTGTTAATATATAATGGTCAAGGGCTGCTGTAGTTCGGTATTAGCTGATATATGGTAAGGCAGCGCTGTAGTTACGTATCAGCAAGGATATGAAAAAGAGCCACTTGGATACAAGTATGAAGCGCTAATCCATTTTGCCCCTAACGCATTTAGCATGATGGGGTAAAACTTCTCTCACAGCTTCAATACCAATGCACCCGAATCTCGTTACTTTACGAAATGTGCAGACCTGTGGTCCTTTTCGAAGTGGATGTCAGAAGCGAATTGGATTTAGCAGATAAACCTGCAGCCCATTACCGGTAAACCAGGTTTCCACATGGGCTGCCCCTGTAATAAATTTGTGTTTACCACTGTTTAGGTACCTGCTCTTCAATAAATCAATATTCTTATTATACCCCCTGCTCAAATGTACACTTAGCTCTTTTACAGTTATAAAAAACAAGGGTCCAACAATGCGTTCCTTCCTTCCTCTTGGCAGTGTTTTTAAAAGGGATGTGAATATCACTATTCGCCTTCTTCACAAGCAAAGGTACCAGTTTCCGCGATTTTACAGCTGAGCATTTCATCATACTGAAATAAGGCAGGATTTATTGACTCTTTGTGTTTAAAATTCGAATGTAAAATCTTATTTTTTCATTGTTTATTTTTGTTCTATCCAGAAAACCTTAAAAGCATTCCGTTCTACAAAAAAAAAAAAACGTGTTGCATCAGCTCTACAAAAAGAATTCCTTTTCTTAGCCTTTTAAAGAATTCGTTGCAACCAACTGTAGCCGTGAGAAAACATTACTGTAAACATGCCACAAAGCTATCTAAATACTGACACATGTCTATGATAACACTGCACTTGAAGCTTTTTTCCTCTTTCTGACGTCAGAATGCCATATTGCCTGCTGCACATTCACTTTACTGTACAAATAAATTAAAGTGTAAACATCCATGATCAAATTTGGTCAATAGCATTCCTGTGTGCTCTCTGCATATTATTTTCCTTTCAAATGCTGCAAATTATTCAATACCCTGTATAGCTCTTTGGTAATATGTTTTACAAATATATTTAGCACGAGTGCTTGAGTGCAACTAAACTGGGCGTTTTTGTTTATAATTTCAGAAAGGGTAATCAAGCGTTTCAGTTAAAAAAAATTGTTAAATATTTGGATATTTAACTGTAATCATGTTGAGGCCGGTTCGTTAAAGGCGTCAATGGTCATACCTGAAGTAAGAAACACGTTGGGTCCAATGTACCAAAAGCGCCTCGAATCCTATCTCACTCGTGGTCAAGATATATCGGGGTAGTGATACTTGAGCGAAAAAAACGCAATGTCTTTAATTTATGGCCCTTTATAGGAAAGTATGCAAAAAGAATATTTATATACTATTTAAAGCCGTGGTCCTGTCGCTAGGCAACGGTGAAAATAAGCCGCCATGATGCAAACAAAATGATGATAAACAAACGAGCCACTTACAGTTGTGGGGATGAGGGATACTTATTCCAAACCTAAATGACAACTCTGTCTTATATTTTAGGCCATTGCATGTTTGAAGAATATGACTCTGGCATTATAAAACCATTGATTCTATCCGGATCGCCACTTTTGTAAAAGGGAGCACATATTGCTATGTCGGATGCAGGAATCCGTCCGTGCATACATGAATTTCTTGCTTGACGACACGGGCTGAGGACAGGGCTGCAGTTTATATGGACGTCAGGTATTGACTCTTGAAACATTGTATGGATCCGGATGAGCACGACTTTTATGTTGTGTAGAAAATAAAGAGTCATCTGTTGAAGCAACACGAGACAGATCTCTGTATTGCTCTTCCTCTACACGCGCACACCGAGGAGACACTGACAGCATAATGCAGGAAGTGTGCACCTACATCAGAGAAACATCAGTTGAGAAGTGAAAAGCCATCTTGTAACTTTTAAAAACACTTTTTTTCCATAACGCAAGAATCTAATTACCACTAATTATCAGGGAAACTAAAAGCACATAATCGCTGCTCCCAAGGCACTACAGTGAGTTGAAACCTCCACCACAAGCAGATACATCTATCATAGTACTGGGGTAAAAATAGAGAGAGATAGAGCGAGAGATAGAGAGAGAGAGAGTGAGAGAGAGAGAGAGAGAGAGAGAGAGAGAGAGAGAGAGAGAGAGAGAGAGAGAGAGAGAGAGAGAGAGACAGAGATTTGATGTACATGTAACACAGAATAATGTAATTAATCAGTCACTGGCCATGACTTCATGTGTGTGAATTTAGCTTTCAATACCATGTTAATCTCCCCTACAATATTACTGACTAGTATTATAAGCTACAATGACAACGCAGTTGCACATATTTTAGGCATATTGCTCGTGTCCAGTAGAGAAGAATTTCCTTACATTGTATTCAATACACATGGTACGTATATGGAAAAATGCAGCTGACAAAAGGTGTCATGTCATGGTGCGTTGCAGATTGTATGACAACTTAAAGTCAGTGCACCATGGCAGCATTTTCTTTATACATTCTACATGCATACAATAGTGATATATGTTACAATTGCTGCTACCAGAAGAGCCCAGTGGAATTTCGAGAATTATTTGAATTGCTCGCTGTAAAAGAAGGCAACAAAGAAACATTTATTTCCACAGTTCTGTTGAAAAAAGTCGATTTCTAGTCATTTTACGCATATAATTAGCTGAATCATATACAAGAATTATTTTATGTTGGCCCTGCCTCACCCCTTCTGTAACTGTAGATAAGAAAAAAAATGCTTTCAAAAACCCTCCACAGGCCTATGTTAATATTGTTCTGCCTTACACAGGAGAGGAAAGTGACTCAATCTGATCCCAAATTTTTGCATTAGATCGAAATGAATCTAATATTTTTAACTACCATTTAGTCAGTAAAATTGGATTGATATTTTATTAGGGATTATGCAGATACATGATATGGTATGAACTCTTTCAGTGTCATATTTTGGAATAAACAGGAAATCCTTTGGTTCTCCATTTTTACATCTATGTCATGCTGGAAGGAAACATTTGCAAATCTACTGCAATGTACGTGCAAATGATCCAGTTTCATTCCCGCAAGTGGCACCAGCAATTTATTTCTTTTACAGGAATCAGGAATCATTTTATTCGATCAATACACACAAATTTACATTACAATATCATTTGTAGTAATATGAAAAAATACATATTGACCTGGGAGACTTGCACTAAGGTCATATCTGAAGTAATCTACTCTGGCATTTCTGATCTTTATTTTTAGTCTAAATTAAATCCAATGTGATCAATTTACCTGTATCTCTCTGCTGTCAAAACATGATGCATTTCATTACGTTTAACCACAATCTGGTACAATATTATCTTTATGAACTACAAAATCGAACTGTGCCATAGCGAGTCAAAACTGTGTGTTGTCATCAGGAAAATTCCTCAATATAAAAAGAGATATAACTATGTGTTGGCATATATGTTTCATACAAGAACATCAAGGTCTCTTCTGTGGATGTAATTTTACTTTCTTTTTCTATTCTATGTTCGATAAGGTATGAAAATCTCCGTTAAAAAGCATTGCAAAACATAGATTATCTATCAAGTTGGGCGACTCTGCGAATGAGCTCTGAGCATTAACTTACATTGGAAACATCCAATCGCGATTCAGTGTGAAAACATCGTCTTATTTGGTGAGAACTAAAACGCTGAAATGAAGTACCACAGTGCGATATTGCAGCCTAGAAAGATAAGATCTGAAGTTAATTTCATTTCCATAGCAAACTGGCGCCACTCAAAAAGACACAAGTAGCATAGCCGCGTGGATGATTCCCTGTTTTTAACATTTGGAAAGTGTCTCATCTACTTTCAAAAGTATCGATTAAACCCGTTTGTGTAGCACGCAATATTGCTGCTGCCTTTTATTTATTTGCGAAGGTTGATCGTTATAAGATGACAACTACACTTCAAGCCAATTGTGTTCTGATCACGCACGTGCACTTTTAGGTAATGTACGACTATTCTCCATGGTGGCAACACGTGCTTCCTGTACAACATGACGTTTTCAACCAATAAATTAAGAAGGCTTTGTTTATCCCCTAGATAATCCATTTACAATATGTGGATATAAGGGGGACGTTACCTGTAGTGCCACCTACAGGTGACATGACTCATTACCTTAGACTATTATTGTGCAGTTCAGACTGAAATAAAAGAAATGATTGCTGGCAACATTTTACATTTTTTTTGTCCTTGGTGCCATAGTAGATTGATAGTGTGATCCAATGCCAAATTGCTCCGTTGAGACACAATTATATTTGCCATGTTTCATAATCAAACAGAAAGCTATGTTCTGTCGTATGTGCCTTGTTGTTGATCCGTCTCACAGACCACAGTCTGGTTTTACACTGTAGGTCAGGTTGCCACTTACGTTTCAGTGATAGGTCAGTGGCGTGGTCAAGACAATGTGCATACAGACAGATTCATTGAACAGTGTAATATCCCTGATTCTGATGCTGAAATGCATATCCCGGATGAATATTTTACGGTGGAAAGTTTCTGAATGCCACGTAGATTATGCATGCAGTGGCTATAACTACATCCCACGTATAGACAAACTGTGCTTATCTCAAATACGCGTATGGATTTAAAAACACCCACAGATGGATATGTTTAGCAGGCAATGGCTTTGAATTAATTGAGGCCAGGTGGTATAAAAATTTATTCTACAATGCCAGTTTGACTCGATACTGAGTTTTGCACAGTCGTTTTTGCTCAATTTTTGCGTACAGATGGAAACTAAAACTCCAAGATCATTAATGATGTTTTCCAAACGATATTAATACTTAAATTTATGTGATGGACAGGAAAATGAATTTACTCATTATATCTGGAATGTAAAACGTTCAATCTGTA
>OZ026628.1:74602285-74674785 GCA_964020975.1 Hermodice carunculata | reverse complement strand
GATTCACCTCTGTGATGTTGCCATTAAAAAAAAAGTTTATTCTGTGGCTTAAACCTCGATTTTTTTAACTTGGGAACATAACACCTGGCTTGTTTGGGTGTGGACTCACATGTGGCTTTCCGTATTTGGGGCCCAGTAAGAAGATATTGCTAATTTGTTTTTACATCAATAAAGAATTTCAAAGTAGTCAGAACAGTGGTAGTGATTAAACGTATACGGTACTTTATTGCCAATGTTGTGAACAATACACCTCAAACAATTGCAGATGAAATAAACACCCATTTCTACTCTGTTTTTTCCTCATACCTTAAGACTTATTTAATTGAGTATTCAGGAACTTACACAATTATTAATTGCCATATTTGTAATGCATGATTAGCCTAGTTTTGTTCAATTTCGCATTTGTTGTTATGTCATGTTGTATAATTTCCGAAATTTTCTGCGTATGATATTTTTAACTACAGTGAATATGACCGTCATTTTGATTTTGTTATTTATTTATATCACTGACCTTTTCTCCTTCTTATCATTGTGTACCGTTATATCTTAAATTGTCTGGAGCTTATATTGCACTTTAGTTGAATTAGCGACAACATAGCGACATGTAGTCCCAGTGATAGCGAATCTGCGTATCCTTAGCTGGGATCATTCCGACCTCTTGCTATGGTAATATTTCAGTTAATCTTAATTATATCTTATGTTCTATATTTCTGTATTACCAGTGGCTCTGTAACCATTCCATCTCCCTTGCTCAAATGAACTGTTTTGGAATCTAAAATCTGGATTCTTAGTCGGAACTGGCCCATTCTTCTCTCCATGTCAATAGTTTTCTGTTCCCTATGAGTGACCCTTGTCAGTGGCTCAATAGGCAAGGACAAAAACAGAAGGTTCTAGCCCTGACTAAAAGAGGGCACTGCAGTCACTGGAGGGCTAGGGTTGTGAATTCTAATTACTTTACATTGTAATTTGCAACTTAGTAACTTGAAAACAACTGCACATAGAGACGCCAAATTTCGCACAGTAAATTTAAATGCGTAACTAAATACCTCACAAAAATCATATAACCACAGCTACTTAAGTGACCGGATTATTTAAGGTTACTTTAACATGCAAACCAAAAGGAATATACAGCAGTATCCCTCCACTTTTGTTTATTGGGGCGAATACACATTTCAAAGCTAGTTCTGACCTTTCCTATTGGATTCCAGGGACCAAGGACTAATGACTGTTCAAACAATGACATGGTTCTTTATCATGTATACGCAGACAACCATCGCGGGCTCAGCACTGCTGAAACTTTTCAGTGTAAACAAACGTTTTTAGCCCAATTTTTTCATGTTAATTTTATGTTCACACATCTGAGTTTTGGGGAGCATGTAGTTTAAGTATCAAACTATCCAAATATATTAAAAGGTGATTAGAGGTTATCCCAGGGTGCGAGCTTCAGATGTTCAACCCTAATGTGCAATTTCCGCAGCACAACAAGCTCCATAAAAAGCGGTTCTCTAGCAGGGGTTTTAATAAGCATAGTGCAGTCATGTACGATTTTCTCTCTGCGAACGACCTTGTACTTACAGATTTTCTATTCAGGCAAGATGTTCAGTTTACATATATTTGCCATAAGTCTGCAAGGTTTACATGGATACACCATATGGCGAGCACTGAGTATGGTTTATGGGTAATGAAAATTTCCTATTATAATGAGTGTCAATTTTTCTCCCTCAACGAGTGCAAGGGTAACAGCTTACAGTACCAGTATGCATAAGATATTTCAGCCCGCTAAAAAAACAAAGCTGGACTAAGGGACGGGTACAAATATGAACTAATATCCACACTTGGTGAATTTGAAATTATTGACTCCAAATGTGCTAGTAAGACCACGGTTGAATATCATATTGACAAGCTGAACAGAGCAATTCATGATGCAGAGCGGGCTGCGGGCTGCACCAGCAAAAAACAGTTCCAGCCCAAAGCGTATTGGTGCCCCCATCATAGTCAGCTACAGGACTGCAAAAGATTTCGGTGGTCCCTATGGGTGAGTAATGGTCGCCCTAAAGACGGTGCAATCGCTGAATGCTACGAGGTGGTAAAAAAATGTTCTGCAAGGTGTCTAACAGAAAATACAACATGTGATTCATGACGGTTTCTTTCAGCTGGACAGTTTATATACTAAAATGAATATGACAGGTTTCTGGAACAAAATAACCAAGCGACGTAAAAGGAAGCTAGCCACCTCCCTTCCAGCGCAGTCGTTTGCCGACTTGTACAGTGTAGTGATGAATGATGATGCCTTTGACCTTGATGAACATCAGATTGATACTAGTAAGTTGGGTCCATGAGAGCACACCGAAAACCAGTTCACCGAAATGAATAATTACCGAGTGACAAATTCACAGAATTTTTTTTCGTCATATATTACTCACCGAATGGAAATTTGGTAGAATGGTCATTAAATCGAATGGTTATTTCAACTAAATTGCGGTGAAATTTCACCAACAATTTCACCCAAACATGATACAATGTACGAGGTTGCAGGGGCAATTAACTGGAAAACAGATGACAGCTCGGTGGCCCCAATATTAAGAGACTGGCAAATTTCAAACCTCCTTAAGAACTTGAAAATGTTTCCCCGGTGTTATCCCATCCCCGAGCGATGTTACTGGTAAGGTTAGCCAGATCTACTGAGCTGGAGCCTTTACAGACCAGGAGGCAGCCAATTGATTTGTGTGAAGTTTGCAAGAATTTGCACATCTATTATAAGACAGACCCAAGCATTCTTAAGCATGCTAACAGACAACAACGAGGAGATAGTCAAAAACCAGCAAAGCCACATGCAAGAACAGAGGTCCAAAGAAATTTTTTCTCCCACAGCGTTGTGTCCCCGTACACTAGTTTTCCAAAACCAGAAGCAGGGGTCTCCGCCACCCCCATTGACAACTTCAAAAAGGAACTGACACCCCCCCCCCCCCACCATACGCATAATAATGAAACAAGCATAGTACCATCATGATGCCAGACATCTTTGATTTCTGTCATTGTTGGTAATTGATTCCTATGCATTGACCCATTGTTCTTTTCTGTCAAGTGGCGATGCGGTCAAATTAACTTTCGATTGTATCACATTTCGGTAAAAAAAAAAGAAAAAACGATGAAAACGCCATGCAACCTAATTCCTATTCGCCCAAATCACAATTCGGTAAAATTGTAACACGGTGAAATGGATGTCGATCTGATTGTTATGCAAGTTTGTCCATGAGAATGTCATTGAGCGCAAAGGGATGGTCCAACGTAAAAAATTTTGAGGATGGCTCTGTAAATTCTGCCGAGCACTCCCTGAGAAAAAAAACGTATCCCCAGGAGCGGATGACATCACCGCAGAACATTTCATGTACAGTAACTGTGATCAGTTCCGTACTCACTTGGCTGCACTTTATAATGGGATGTTTGCCCATTCTATAACCCCGTCGACAGTATTACTCGGTATTATTATAGCATTCTTCAAAAAACATAAACAAAAAAAGTTAAATCCAACCGACCCTAACAATTACACGCCCATTACACTAGGGTCTACTCACGGAAACCTGCTCGAACTGCCCATGATGCCTGACGATAATGCTCGTAACGCTTTATCATGTGCGATAAAGCGGAGACAGACCACAAGGGCTTCGAGCATGTTTCATGACCTAACCCTGCATTGTCAGCATCAAGGCTCGCTAGTTAATCTGCCGTAGCCTTCATGCTGAAAAATGCTTTGATAGAGTATTGCATATATCTTTTTAATTATATAATGTAATACCTCTGCCGCACTGGCTGTTCCTTTACAATAGGGAAGGGCAGTTTCTTGAGTTTCCAGAAACCTCCACTACACGGCGCGAGTCATCGCTTTCATCCGGGTACTCGCTTGCGGGTGCACATTGGTCTCGGTGGATTTGCAAACACTGTGATAACATTGTACGTATCGGTAATCAAAGTGCAAAAAATGTTCCTTTTCACGTAATATCTGCTAATAAACACACACAAAAGATAAGATTGTATTTTAGCAGAGCATGAATGCATTTGTTCGTATGTTGTGTTAAAAAAGTGAAAAATCCATTTGAACTGCGGTGACCGGGAACCGCATTCTGCTTGTTACATTCCTGCGTAGCGCCACTCGACTATGTGAATGGTCCAAAGAAATGCAATAATAAAAAATATTCTTCGACATTTATTAAAATAATGCAATGATCACATATAACAAATTAACGACATAGCACATAATATGGACTCAACAACATGAGGATTTCGTAAGACTCCTGTTGCAAGTATTTAATGTGTCCCGGTTCATCGCGGGCGATAATGGTGGATCGAGTAGGATAAAACAACATTGGTCATCGCGATTGTATTTTATTTGCCGGGTGTCTTGTCATAGTGTAAAAAATAAAAATAAAGTAGATAACCTCATCAGAGTATGCTAGTGTAGATGAATTCCCAAGTTTTACAGTGTTCCTGTATGTGTGTGTGTTGGGGGGGGGGGGGGGTCGGCAGTAGCGTTAAAAGTTAAACTAAAATTAAAATCAAATGTGATTAACTCCACAACAATGTGTATTGGGTTGATTCCTTGATTGCATTATTTTCTACAAAAAGTATTGATTAATGATAACATTATCATGATTATGAGTTAAACTTGGTTATTTCATTCGCCAAGAAAAACGCTCAGTTTGCATCATGCGTTAACACATCATAGCATGCGACGCTACGCAGATTGACCCGCTATAGAATACCCGGAGGAAAGCTGTCCGCAGCGCCACATGGTGGTCAATGAGAGAACGCAGAGATATTGCTCTACCAAATTGGTATGATACTATGTAGTCACTGGTAAGATGGAAGGACAGTCAAAGTGTAGCATTTGAGGTCACGAGGGGAACAAAACAAGGTAGTATACTGTCCCCTTCTCTCTTTAATATATTCGTAAATGATCTACTGGTAGAACTGTCGTTATGTAATGCTGGGGTCAGAGTTGGAAATAAAAAAAAAGAACTCTCTTGCCTACGCTGTTGGCATCAGTTCATTCAGCGCCACTGTGCCTGGTTTGTAGTCGTTACTTGATGGATGTGTGAACTATTATCAGAGATGGCGCTTTACATTTGGTATTAAAAAACCTAGGTGTATGGTTTCAGGGAAACAGCTGTTTAAAAAGCACACCCAGCTGGAGCTTGGGATTTAATCATGGGCAGTTTAAGATACAAATTATAGGAAGCATATGATAGAATATCCATTTCAGGCAAACATATCTGGCACTACTCGTGTGTCATGTAACATATCTTTCACACCTGCACACACTTCTCACGTGGCCTTTTCAAATCCAGTTGCCGAATTTGGCCACCAGGGTCGCACAAGCTATTTTGTGTTAACATGTGAGAGGCGGGGCGGGACGAAAATGGGACATCATGCAGACATGGACAGGGAATGGTAATATGACACAGTTAGAACATTTTTCTATGCTCCTTTCGCTTGGATAATATGTTCACTATATTTACTTATTGTCACTGAATACATTCTTTGCAAATGGTTTGAAATTTCTACACACATACAACTCGGGTGTATATCACGGTCAGTGTGTATAGATCCAAGACGGCCATTGCAACCTCAAGTTCACTACATGTACACAGGAGAGGGATTCACAAAAGCAAGATTGCGTCTCTCTCTATCCTTATTTCAATTACATAAAATATGTTGAAACCAAACCAACAGAGGTAGGAAATATGTTTCAGACTGCTGCATTTTAACAACACGTAGAATTTAGGCGTACATTTATACATTTATAGGGTACCAGGCGGTTCTCCCGACAGACCTAGAAATATCTATCGATGTTGGGATGTTCCGTTCTGTATACTCAGACACCTGGACCTGCGCAATGCTGTCCGAGGCTGCTTGGCCTGACTCGACAAAAAGGCACGCCATCACAATGCTATCAGTCACGCGTCTGTAGCGGTGTGATGGCCGGTGTCAAAAAATGGATTTCTAAATGTCCGCCATTAAGATACCTGAATTCAAAATGATATTACAGCAATTATCTTGCAGGTCCCAAAAGGGGTGAAACAGCTGTTGGGTGATACTATACAGAAATACAATATACCTTAAATATTTCAATATACAATATATCATTTCTTAAACGTCTCAGTTTTCGGCTGCAGGAGTGCAATAACTTATCTTTTGTCTTATGCGGCTAGCTTGTGGTACATAGATAGATAGATAGATAGATAGATAGATAGATAGATAGATAGATAGGTGGATAGATAAACAGACAGACAGACAGACAGATAGAGAGATAGATACATGCGACTGCGCCCGAATCATGCAGAGGAAAGCTGTTGACCTACAACATTGTATTCAATGGGACTATAGGCTTGTACTTAAATGAAAGACCTTTTTACAAAGCATATTAATAGAGTATTAATTTGATAATTCAGAGCAGTGTTGATTCCACGTTCTTCGAATTAAGTCGCAGTTGGCAGGAAAAGTGTTATTAGCAATGTCTCGTTTCAATGTTGTTCTTAATATAGTTGCTGTAGCAACACAATCCTGTAAGTTGGTCATTCCATGTGGGATTATTTAGGCCATCCATACATTTATGAAAGTGGTTTTGCGATGGGCATGGTTTGAAATTAAATTACTTGTAATGTGCCTAAAGCCCCTGTGGATTTCGAGGCCACAAATTGTAAAGGTTTGTCAATGTTCACTTAGTTGTTTTTTTATGTTCACATGAGTAAGATACAGAATGAATTCACGCCGCAAAGTCTACTTTTTCTTTTGACATTTGCAGATATAGTTCCGGTTTCTGTTGCGAAATGGCGCTGCAATTTGTGAAATCGGGGAGGTTCGGAAACAAAGTCCTTGGTAAATCAAATTGCTTCTAAACAATCATGAAACAAGACTTGCTGCGGAAGTTCAATGGTGTCAACCTAATCTCTCTCTCTCTCTCTCTCTCTCTCTCTCTCTCTCTCTCTCTCTCTCTCTCTCTCTCTCTCTCTCTCTCTCTCTCGTCATAATTCTTATAACAAAAAACAAAAAAAACAAAAACAAAACAAAAAAAATCAAAAAAACACAAAAGAAAAAAAGAAACAATCCCAACTAGGGAGAATTGTGCTTTGTGTATTATTATGGGATTTATGTTAATGTACAAATTCCGGAAGCAGGTGTATTAAATCTTTTGGCAATGCCACTCTTAAGGATTAATTCCTTGTTTTTATGAATATGAATTGAGTGCAAAGTTAACATTCTTGCAACTGAGATCAGGGATACGCGTTTTTTTTTGGGGGGGGGGGTTACACTCGAACATGATGTGACCTTACGACCTTCAAAGCAGGTCAAGGTCATCAATGCAGATGCACAAGGAGGACGTGCCAGATGAAACATGAACACACGCTGTGGTGTCTGTGCTCACACGTTCATTTTAACCTGATGTGGATGGCGGATCGCACTGTTTACTGAACCACACGACTGGTCTCATGATCCTTTGCTTACTGTGGGGATTTGCCGTCGCGGTGTGGTCTTGTTGCAGTGTCTTCGTGTTGTGCTGTGTTGTCACTGTTCCGGAGATGGACCGTGGGACCGTGGGCCCATGGGACAGAGTTCGTGTTACGGGCCGGTTACTGGGGCCGGCGGGGTCTTCGCCGGTGGGCGACGGCGTGGCATGGCATTGGTGGGCTGCTGGGATGGGACTGCCCTTCGGCCCACTCCTGGGACCGACCTGTTGCTATCCTGGAACTTGCTGCTTTGCAGGTAGCTATCCAACCCCTGTATTTTAAATCTGTGCATCATGATGCTCTATTTTATATTTGTAAGATAATCTGTATTCCTTATTATGTCTCCCCGTGCAACGGGGGAACATACTGTTTTTGCGTCCGTTTCTTCTTCTTCTTCTTCTTCTTCTTCTTCTTCTTCTTCTTCTTCTTCTTCTTCTTCTTCTTCTTCTTCTTCTTCTTCTTCTTCTTCTTCTTCTTCTTCTTCTTCTTCCGCTTCCGCTTCCGCTTCCGCTTCCGCTTCCGCTTCCGCTTCCGCTTCCGCTTCCGCTTCCGCTTCCTCTTCCTCTTCTTCTTCTTCTTCTTCTTCTTCTTCTTCTTCTTCTTCTTGCGTGCGTTCCGGACGCGATACCCCAAGAAAGATTTGACTTGGGAAGTAGAATATTTTTGTGAAGATGTTCCTATATAAAACCTTCCTTGTGATTGCATATGGGTGACCTTGACTTATTTTTCAAGGTCACATGGGCATGTCATCTAAAATCGACGTGGACCATGATATGAGCCAGGTTGGGATTGTAGATGGGTGACCTTGACCTATTTTCAAGGTCACAAGACCACTTTTTAATAATCATTGCAGATGCACTCGAAAAAGATTTGTCTTTAAGAGGTTGACATTTTGTGTGATTACGTTTCTATGTAAGACTTTTGAAAGACCTTGCTTGTAACTGCAGATGTATGACCTTGACCTATTTTTCAGTCACGTGGGCATTTCGTGAAAAATCAACGTTTTGAAATGTCAATAAAGAGTGTAACTTCACCATATATGTAAATCATTGGAATCGGTATGCCTATTTACAAAAATAAGGGTGACAATAATAAGAGCGCACGGGGAAAAAAATTATTTTCTGTCGGAAAATCAGCCTGTTCTAGTTATTTCAATGAGTTTGAATGATTCTTTGGTCATCTTTTATCTCCATGAAGGCATGTCTGTATTTTCTTCGTATAGGGGTTTAAATGAATTATTATTATTATTATTATTATTATTATTATTATTATTATTATTATTATTATTATTATTGTTATTGTTATTGTTATTGTTATTGTTATTGTTATTGTTATTGTTAATAATAATAATAATAATAATAATAATAATAATAATAATAATAATAATAATAATAATAATAATAATAATAATAATAATAATAAAAATAATAACAATAATGATAATAACAAGGAAATGTGATTTGCTGCACAGCAAATCAGTGTGTGTGTCTTCAAAGCATGTTCGTATGGCAATGTACAATTATTCCATAACACAGTAGAAGTTGGAATTGCATATCTTTCTATTATGGTGTTGAAGATGTTCAAGATTGAAAATTTCAATTACTGCTAATTAGCATAATTTGAATTGCTACAACTTTTGTTTTAGATTCATTACAAGTGCAATGGTCAACAACAATCTACTAGATGTTGAAATGACATCTCTATCTACAATAATTTTGACGATATTCAAGTTTTAAAATTTCAAATGCTGCTAATTAGCATAATTTAAATTGCTACAACTTGTTTTTAATTCATTAGATGCACATTAGTCAATAATACCATGGTAGAAGTTGGAATGACATCTCTATCCATTATACTTTTGAAGATATTCAAGATTTAAAATTTCAAATGCGCCTAATTTGTATAACTTTAAACACCTTCATTAATCTGTGTAAAACGGTCAAACTCCTTGTATGGAGATACGATCATGCAAAGTGTAGACTTTCTTTGTATAGTAGAGTCCGATAACTGTCGGACAAATTTCCTGGTAAAGAAAGAAAGAAAGAAAGAAAGAAAGAAAGAAAGAAAGAAAGAAAGAAAGAAAGAACTAGAAATGAAGATTTGCTTCAAAGTAAATCTGTCTGTGTGCCTTGAAAAGTTGGTATGGTAAAAGTTTTGTGCTTTGGTACTTCACATTCCATTAAGCTTATGGCTGGATGAAAATTTCCAAGTCCAAATGACCTTGACTTTTGACCTTTAACCTTTACAAGTTACATGTAAATTGCAAAAATATACAGTGTTAAATACGCACAATTTAAGTCCAACGTGATTAGAACTGGATGGAAATTGGCCGAATTATGGCAGAGTGAAACATTTGAAGGTCCAAATGACATTGACCTTTGCCCTTTAGGGGTCATATGTAATTTTCATATTGTGCAGTGTTGTAGTAGCCACAATTTGAGCCCAACATGATCAAAAATGGATAAAAAGTGTCCAAGTTATGGCTAGAAGAAAGCCACCATCGATAGTGGCCTTTGACCTTGGGATGACCTTTGACCTTGAGCTGACATCTACCTGAAGTGAACCGTGACCTTTAAAATGATATTTGACCTAAAATTTGCCTTTGAACTCGGCATGACCTTGACATTTTAGATAATTTTGCCTTGCAATGATCGAACTCCTATACACTCTGAACTATATCTACTATAGTATATAAGATAGTGAAGATTCAAAATTTTAATTAGCTCTCATTTGCATAAATTTGAAAAGCATGACCTCTCATTACAAAAAAGCCAGAGGTCATCTATAGAAGTATAATTGTACCACGTGTGGAGTTTTTACGTATAATATTTTTCAAATGAAATGTCGGACAAATTTGCCTGCAAAGAAAGAAAGAAAGAAAGAAAGACTCTCAGGAAGAACAGGAAAGTGTGTGTTGACAAACACACTTTAATAGTAATGATGATGATGATGATGATGATGATGATGATGATGATGATGATGATGATGATGATGATGATGATAATAATAATAATAATAATAATAATAATTAGAACACCGAAAAAATAACAACTTCCAACTGACTTATGGAAACCTACCTGCAACTTGATCAAAATGAAGCAGAAGAAAACAAAACATTAAATGGGGAAGCTATCTTCAAACAAATTGTATATACACCTATTACCCGTGATGGAATATTTTCCCCGTGCGTTGGGTCACTGCATAACACAGCTGATTATTGTGACCGCTTTGTCCCTCGACCGATAGATGGCGCTTGAACAGATGCATTGCTATCCTTCTCAATACCAGCTCAAATGTTCCTGGCTAAATTCAATCCGAGACGGGAACCAAGCTAGCCAAGCCTTTTCCTCTCCGTCGCCACTAGGTATACGCAACAGGGGGTGCTGAAATTGCATGTTTGTCTTTTATATACCGTGTGTCTAGGTCCAGCGCATTAAAATTACCAATAAAAAGATACTGTCTACCTGACAGGCTTCATTTTGGCCAGCGATTAAAGAATTTCAGCCCACGAAACAAAATGTGCATCCGACACAGAAACTAAAAGCTAGAACATTGAGGTAGGCCTAGGTGTAATACATCATGCATCAGCATAGAGTAAACGTGATGTAACTCAAATTACCTCATTTAACGCAACTTTGCTTAATCTGCTATTTGTTTATGTATTCAGGTTGGAATCCGTGGTTCCAGTAGTTGTGAGCGCTTTAAACTTTACCTCTCACCAGATGTCCCCACGTTGGTTTGAAGACCTTAACATTCTGTGAGGTTTCTTAGAGTCCTTTATTCTTGATACATTTGCGCCATCTTTGGACAACGTAAGGTTTCACTCCCAGCCATGCCCGGTGAATGCCATGTTGCATGCTTAACACATAAGGGTTTATATGGCAGCGATTTAAATTTGCCTGAACGGGACTCATTTTGTCCATCGAATGTAAATTTGATGGTCACGGACAGTTTGTTCGCCGGTAGCCATAATGCTTAAAGGTACTGACGGACTTGCATCAATTTGCGTGAACGACTTGAAATTTTTGGAGTGATCCGTTCATTTACTTACTATCTTCAGCATAAAAAATATAGCCATACAAATTATTAAAGGTGGACATAAAACAACAAGGTTGTGCTAATTTGGCACAGCCAAGCAGGTAACATCACCCATGCAAATTTTAATGGATTATGACTGAATGATATGCGAAATGAAATTGAAGAAATTGATGACGTGAAGCCAAAGACATAAAAATGATGACGTCAGCAGAGGATTTTTCAAAATTTAAACCTCACTAAACTTGAAGTGTCATGTAGAATTCTCGGTCCCTGTGTTGAGGATGGTACGAAGAGGAACGAATCCTTTCTAACCATGAACGGTGCTGTCTGATTCTATCTATGCAATTAAATGCAAAAATGGGTATTTGGAAAATCAGCATACCAGTAGATAAACGCAAAATCACTTTTGGTTCTTTTCACCAAAACGATTTTAGGATTGAAATTGAGTATCACATCAAATAGGGTTATGCTGCTGTCATCAAACAAGAGAGTAACACATGACTGTGCATATGTATGCACTGTATTGCCATATTCTTTCAATAAAAATATCGTGTGACTGGTCCTCTTGCTCCTCCTTGCTATCCACATCATCTCAGCCCAGATGTATAACTAAGGGCGATACATCAATGTCCAGTACCCCATCTTGCTCCGTTAATCAGGCTCGATCTTTTTGAGCACATGATCTAAACAGTTGCTCCAATGATTCTTTGTTACCTCTGATAGGGCAGTTTTGATGAGAGGCATCTTTGAACTGGAAGGTACAGCTTCTTTTTGGTCCTACCTGCACTTTAACGATTGCCCGTATCAATTCAACAGGACTGTGATCCCACGGGTGGGGTGAGAGTCGCAGAACTTCAAGACAATTCACTTTGATAAGTTCATCCATCAAGAAGTCTAGGGCGATAGGGCGGTTTACTTGCAGCGAGAAAGGACTGCTGGTATGCTAATTTGCACACACACCATCCAAACCATACCCTATATAAACCAATCGGGGCCACTCACTTTTTTTCTTAAGAATTTATAATGATAAAAAAAACTTTAAAAGTCAATTCTGCGTCTGTTTTGTTGCCAGGATCATATGAAATTTACGTTTGAGTGGTCCAGTAAACTTATCCTGTGTCATCCGTCCAGTGATGACAGTTAACCAGGTATATTTACATGGAAAAATCTTGGCAAATGGAGTGGTGCCTAAAACAAGCTGGCTAGTACGATAGAGACAACTTAGCCGACGTCCCCAAGGATATCTTCCCTCTGGTCCACAAAACCAATTACCTTGATCCTGCCCCTGATATGTTCATCGTCTCGGAGGAAGATGCAGAAAAACCAAAAAATCTAAACATAAATGTCCCCAAAGCCTTTGGACTACATGCTATATCTTACTTGATCTTCAAACAGATCAAAGCTATAATAGGAAAGCCAGAGTTGTAATCTTCAATATCTCGATCAGAAAGGGGGTATGTGCCGGGGAAGGGGGGGGGCGGGGTGTACTTCCATCTAGGATTTTACTGGATATGTGCCGCGGGAAAGGCCCTATTTTCATTACTCCTAGGATAAGAAAAGCCCCCCCCCCAAAAAAAAAGTACACAGCTGGATGAGGATAGGGGTAAAAATTAGAATGCACCAATGCAGCACTCCTTTTTAACACATTAAGAAAGGGTTCCTTTTTACATCTGGTGTAGGATTAAGATAGGGCATTGTATAAATTGTCCGCGGCACACACCCACCATGGTGTTGTGTGCCCCCCTCCCCCACCCGGGGGGGTTGTGTGCCAGCCCTCTGGGGATGTGCTGACGTAGTATCTGTTCCAGTCATACACCCAAATGTACAATTTGACTCTAATTCTTGCCAACCTTCTTGAGCTATTGGTAACTTTATCTGGACAAATAATCTGCCACAAACTGTGATGTTCTCCATGCATAAGTGATCAGCGCGCACCTGCTTCTTCGGGGGCGGTTTCAAAAGTAACAAAGTAAACTTACGCAAGCACAGCTAACCATGCTGCACTTTGTATCTTTAAGCTTACGAGAATATGAAAAGAACGAACTGACTGCTCAGGATACGGCCCACCAAAGCATTAGAATCTCGGAAAATGCTTTGTTCATTATTTTTTTAGACAAGCCGTACGATAAGTGTTTGCTCTTCACAGCCAATTACCCCATGTGCATTATCCTTCGTAAATATTAGAATATTTTGCAAATTACTCTAGGGTTTTGTAATGTGCAAACATACATGTGCTATGCGAGTCGTAACTGTCAGGCACTACTTCCAAGCCTCTTTACCAGAGGCTGGAACTACTTTCAAATTCATGTCCTTGTCAACTTGCAGTAAGCAGGCTGCATAACACCCCTAGGCCTACCCACAAAACAACCAGTTTAAAAGATCTCCAGTTTAAAGCCTTATATTATAGTACGCCTAATGTGAGTGAAAAATTGGTCATGCGATTTAGTTAGGATAAACGTTTTTAAACCCAACCGAAACCATGCATACTTGTGAGATATATATTTTAAATGAGGCGATTTTTGCTTAGCGTAGAAAAACCTCTTCGCCCTGAAAGCAAAAGTACATGTCCCTTAGATAGCTGTACTGCAATTGTTTAAAGTAACTGAGTTTATATCCCATAAGGTAAATATATGATACAAATATTTATTCAGCGCAGAGTAACAAATAGACCTATATTTCTTAAGAAATTGTTCAGATTGCTCAATATACAACAAATAATATTGTAAAGCTGGCGTCCGTTCTCCTAAAAGTTAACAGCACCAGCTTTTTTTGTGGAAAAAATATAATTATTGTCCTCAATGTATGCTTTTAAAAAAGAGCCAACTTGTAGCCAAACGTGAGCGACATCTATATTTGGTATTCCCAGCTTGCAAGGATTCTTCAATTGCGTGATATTCTCGTGAACGCTTCCTGTTATGGCGAGCCAGCCAACAAGAAGATACTGTCTGCTTTGTTAAATTGTGTTGACCTTGCACTTGTCTTTGAAGTTTCCAATGGATCTACAAGGGAACACCTGGTCAATATGTTTGTTCAGCGCGATTTCGCAATTTATGCCTGATAATAGTGCCCATAAAATTTGCGCGTTATAGGTTTAACCAAATCAGAGCACCACGAGCGTGAAACATTTGAAAGGTGACACTCGTTGAAAACTTTAGTGGAAAGATACCAATAGGCAGAGAGCCATTATATTGGCACCAAGCAAGATTAATTCACACAACAATATTAACCATTCGGTAAGACATTCAGAATCTACGTCTCATATAGTGTTCTGTTAAAAGTTATAACGTATGGCATGCTTAGTCAATTGCGTCTTAGGTCAACAGGTCTCTTATAAGAGTTGTTCCAGGAGCCGGAAACGTCTCTCGCACTCAGACACAGATTACCAGGTTTAATTGTGCAATTGCGATCCCAAAGTTTTGTGACTGTTCAAAATGTAAAAAAGCTTCAGTAAATTAAAATGAATCTCAAGTTATCAGATTCCACGGCGAAAAAATTGGTGGGAGGTTTTTTTTTTTTTTTTTTTTGTTTGTTTGTTTTGTTTTTTTTGAGACAACATGTATAATGTCTATTGAAAAACTTTACTCGATTTTATTTTATGACCCTAGGTAAACAGCTTTCCTTGTTCGCTGAGTTATGGAGGTCATGAAAAAAGGCCTTCCCCCCTCCCCAAGCTTGTTGACAGCAACATAATTCAACTCTTCGGTTTATCAGCAGTATTTTGTACAAGCACAATATTGGCAAAACGTGATAAAACCGACAGCATTTGGAACTGTTTATTTGCGTCAACAAAGTGTTAACAAAATGGCGACAGAAAAACAGGAGAGGACGGGGAAATTTAAAACACATCTGCATGATGAATCGTTATTTTGTAAAGTATCGAAAATTGCGCTGCCCATCAGTCGAGCCTGAGTCACGTGATTTGTCTTCCGACAGTGCATGTATGCTTTTCTTCCCTGTGCGCCGGCTTTGGGTTGTTATGAATGAGAGAAAGGTGCCACCCCCTACCACTCTTATGTTCTTCTGATATTTGTTCTCAATCTGGATACTTCAGTTTCACGAACCGGTGATTCTCCCTCCTTCACCCCACCCCCGCCCCCTTGTGTATTGCCAGCTGTCTCAGCCGTGAGTACAAAAGCAGACAGTGCGGTCGTGACATGGTACAAAAATCTTAATAAAGTGACACTGTAACGTGATATGTACAAAGCTGATGAGACATCACAGGAACCCAGTCCAGATTGAAAAGTGGAGTGCGCTGAAACCCGCCATCTCTCTCGTGCATTTTTGGAACTCCAATGTTTCTTGCTGTTTGTATCTCTTCCTGCTTTAACCCATTTTCCATTTGCTAGGTTGAACTGAGTACCCAACCTAACAACTTTTTCATCTTTTCATTTAGTTTCTCAGCTGCCCACTTTCTCAATATGTTTTAAAATAATGCAAAGGCATACGTAGGGGAGCACAAGGGTATCAGCACAGAATATTGGAAGCTTTTGTGGTATACCACTGGTCACAATACTCTGACAATGATCGTGTCGACCCAGACCGACTTGGTAAAGTCGCCACAGTAGCCCCTCCCACCCCCACCCCCAACATATTTCAGATTGAAATAGGTACACATGCAAAATGAGTCTATTTAAGTCAATATACTATTTGAACGGCTCGAAGGTAAAGGTCACCATTTTAGCTCCTGGAAAGAAGGGTATTCGCTGGAGGTGTTAAATGGGTGAACCATTAGATAGATAGATAGACAGATAGATAGATAAACAGGTAGATAGATAAACAGGTAGATAGATAGATAGATAGATAGATAGATAGATAGATAGATAGATAGATAGGGAGAGATCGATCGATAGATAGATAGATAGATAGATAGATAGATAGATAGATAGGTACGTAGGTAGGCGGACGGACGGACAGACAGACAGACAGACAGACAGACAGACAGACAGACAGATAGATAGATAGATAGATAGATAGATAGATAGATAGATAGATAGATAGATAGATAGATAGATAGAACCAACCCATCCAATACACACAAGCTGTTCGTTTCATTGACACTTTCCTGGACAGAATGAGATTGAGTCAGTAGATTTCTCAGCGAGGGTTTGGCGCCTTCGTCTCGCGTCAAGGAATGGTATGGCTACATATGACTTGTCTTATGTGCAATATTCTCGGTAAAATATGTTTTCAATTAACATAAAAATTAAGTAAAGACATAGAAGCAGACAAATTACATTTTTGCTTTTGTGTGGCTTGAGGTGGAAAAGCTAGAAAGGTGCATCTTAGCGTATGACCAAAACTACACGTTATAATATATTAGTCAGTACCTGGATTCATTGTCTTTTCCTCTGTCAGGCTAACAGACACCGAATCGAGCTTTTTTCCAATAGGAACCGGTGATGATGAAATGAGAGCCCGCACATACAAAACCAGAGAATTTTTTTCTCAACAGTTCATTTTGAAACACCTACAATGGATCATTCTTAGCATTTTGGCTATACGGGATGATACATTGCTTGTTTTTTACATTTTAGTTTAGTTTATCATCTCAAAACATAATATAATATTTAATAGTGAAGCATAGGTGAAATGATTTTGCAGCAAATTTACTACAATGTCTAAAGCTTTGGTTTAGAACCGTGAACAACATCTGCAAAGCCAAAAAAAACTCCTTCGCTTAGATGTCACAGTTTATTTTGGTTTGGGCAACTCTCTCTCTCTCTCTCTCTCTCTCTCTCTCTCTCTCTCTCTCTCTCTCTCTCTCTCTCTCTCTCTCTCTCTCTCTCTCTCTCTCTCTCTCTCTCTCTCTCTCTCTCTCTCTCTCTCTCTCTCTCTCTCTCTCTCTCTCTCTCTCTCTCTCTCTCCTCTCTCTCTCTCTCTCTCTCTCTCTCTCTCTCTCTCACATTCACACATACTGTATTATTAGTTACTACCTGTCTGTTCAAGGGATACGAGAAAATATCCACATGAATAGATTTGTATCCCATGAAGCCAACGGCTGAATGGAATGCAAATCTTTTGACCTGTAATAGGACTATAAATGAGAAATAAAAACTACTGAAAAACATGTCAAAAACACAACAATTAATTAAATAACATCAACCATTTAACAACATGGAGAATACTAGATTTGGCAACAAGTTTTTTTTTTTTCAACTGAAGTGGGCATATTTTATACTGATATCAGTCATTTGATTCATGAACCTAATCGCAAAACAGGTATACAGAATTCGTTCACTTGTTTGGTGATAAAGTCCAAAACGAGGCTAAATTATGTATACCCCTGATGGTGCTCATTAATATGCATGAGCCTGATCGCGAAACAGGTATACAGAATTTGTATACCTGTTTGGTGATCAGGAAGGAATACCAAAGAGGGAATACGGGGGTTTCTCTCGTATTTTTAAACCAATCAGCAAACGTAAATTTCATCTATCACAGGATAAATATATATATTATGCTATAACATCAAGCTTCAGTGAAGGAACCGAGTTTTATGTCATCCTGACCACATACATACATACATACATACATACATACATACATACATACATACATACATACGTATAAACATTTGCCTAAAAAGGGCGATACCCGTGTTCAAAACACATTCTATAGTTCATAAACACTGACATCTTTCAGCTCATTACTTTACAGGTAACATACAATATGACAAACAGTAATGGCTAAAGCCCCATTATTTTGCATCAATGTACATTATTCTACTGCTCATCAGACACATATTTCGCACGTGCCAAGCCCTTACCGCTGAGTAAAGGCCAGAAGTTCTTAAATTTCAGAGAGAGAGGAGCCAGTGTCATTGGCTATTGAATGAGCAGTCAGCTCCCACTTGGGACACACTGCTTGGTGAAAGCGAAAGGGAAATTGTGCCCTCATGAATGCTATTGACGAATGCAATCACCTGGCCGCATTGTAAACGTCTGTGCATTAAATCCACGATCGTCCAGCATGCAACGCAGGACAAAGCCAATGTCTATGTCTGTAATGTAATTACACTTATTGGAGCAGTCCCATCTCCTGCGTGGGTAGAATTCTTGAGTTCTTAATGCTAAAAACATCATGCAGGGCACAAAAAAATCAGCGAACTGTAAAAAATCGATCGCTTTCTGTTCGTGGATAAGAATTAACGCACATTGTAATAGTAAAAGTGAAAGCGAAAGTCCGAAATGACTCGTTTTGTGGTTTTGCGAAAAATTTGCAACATAAATTTACACATATATTAAAGATGAAATTAGGAGTTGTCACAAGAAGCAAATAGTATCAAGTTCAAATTGAACGCACAAACCAATGCACGCAACTCGTGTAGGTTAGATGTGAGATATTCTTATCGTATTCTATGTTCAAATGATGTTGAATAAATTCAACTTTTTTTGCCGCCGCGTCAGAGAGTTTAATTCAAGCATTTCAACTTGCGAAAGCAGTTTCCCGTGGGAATTTTGTGTACTTACAAGCAGCGGGTCTACCATTGCAAAGGTACTCTATGTATGCTCATATGCCACAAACTTTCCCTGACAACTGATTTTTTGGTATTCAGGATAAAGTGATGAAAATTGTAAATGAATCCCATCCGAGTAGCGTGCCGTGGGTCAGCAGCTTTTCTTCAGGCAGGCCTTCTGCACAATGCCCGCCCCCGCCTAGAAAACATCTGCCGACTCTGTCTTCGTTCATGGGCTAAAGGCCTAATAGAACTTGAGACAAATGGCAATTTGGCAGTACGATATGTCAAAGATGCCATGGACTAGCTCAGTAGATAAAATAGCAACACCAAATTATGCTGAGACTATTAACCACACAGTTACCAACAGGGTCAAGGTTTTTTTTTTTTTTTTTTTTAATCGTGAAGGTTTACATCATTACCTGACTGGGTATCAAGTAAACATTGGAATCTTGTCAATATAATTCCTTTTTTAAAGAGTGTGATCCATAAATTTTGGACGTATTATATTGGTAAAGCATTGTTTGGCTGTACAAACAAATAGTTATTTGATCTGGAAATTCTTTTCCAAATGGGCCCGCCATGTGCTAAAATAAAGTCTTTACTGAGTGTATAAAATTATGTATAATGTATTTTGCCCAGAATATTTATTAGTCACTAACAGATGTAGCCACCAGTACGTAGGGCCTTACTTGACGACACACCACTTCATATTGGCAAAGACTCACTAATCAGAGTAGTTATATTTGTTAATCCGTCAGATGGCTTCACCTGCACTTTGTCGATTACTCCTGGCCATTGTACCAGTGGCTCTATCTGGTGTTCACATAAATGGCCACGCTGTTGGCAACATTATATCTAAAAGATTTTACAAAATTGGTAAATTAAGTTTTTGTGTCCTATCGTTCGTACTTAATTTGTTTCTTTTATATTATTGTAAGTGTATGCAAGCGCTCGTCATATTTATCGCAGAACTGCGGGTGCAACGTAGGTATTCTCTCTCTCTTTCTCCCTCTCTCTCTTTCTCTCTCTGTCTCTGTCTCTCTCTCTCCCTCTCTCTCTCCCTCTCCCTCTTTCTCTCTCTCTCTCTCTCTCTCTCTCTCTCTCTCTCTCTCTCTCTCTCTCTCTCTCTCTCTCTCCCCCTCTCCCTCTCTTTCAAAAAAAAAATGCAGTGTGCGTAACAAATGAAAGATCGATATGAAGAAATGGCCTAATTAGGTACATGTAGTTGACAACTGGTGCCATTGGTTTGTTGTACATCAATCAAGATGATCCGAACTTGTAAAAACGGTGTGTGTTCAGTATGCTGTAGATTCACTTCGAAACGAAAATTACCACGCCGGCTGGTGTGCCGTACAGAGTTGTTTTATTGATAGTAATGTATGGGCAATGTCTGGCAATACAGGTGAGAACTATATGTACATGAAGTATAATGATGTGAGCTTGGTCGCAACAATATTCATACAACCGTTTAAATTTACCATCCGACTGATGTTCTGAATTTCAATTTCAAAAAATTATCGAACTTATGCTTCTCTCATCAATGCTGCTCATCAAATCTTTACGTTTTAGCTGAATGCTTTTTTCATATATTAATACTTATATGAGAAAATAGAAGTATTTATAACTGCAGTCTACTGTCTCAGGGAGTGTGCATTCTGCATGCGCATACGCAGTTGCGAATAACTCTGAGCCCCCACCACAAATTTGTGGAATACGTTTACGCAGCTGTCGATCGCCCCCCCCCCCAAAAAAAAACATGATGATGATGATGATGATGATGATAATAATTATAATAATAATAATAATAATAATAATAATTAAACTCTTTGGTTGCAGGAATATTATTAAAGTGTATGTTCGCCTATATTTAGAATAAGAAATCAATTTGAAAATTGACCCTATGGTGATTATTAATACGCTTGCACGATGTTTACCAAGATATGACAATTTTCTACAATGCCCTCTGAAACAGTAATTACACATTTCCAGTGATTACCCTACGACCCGTTCAAAGGGGACAGAAGCTGTCACCTCTAGAGGTGAGTCAAAGCTGTGACAATGGCGTCAGTTGAGAGTGTTTTACGGTACTAGAATTCACGACATGTGATCTTGAAGATATTGATTTTGGGGACCATGGAGACGAGACAGGAAAGCAATGCTTGTTAGCGTGGGTCTCATGTACAGACGTGTCCTGTCCGTGCAAGCTCGAAGTCTGGCAGCCTATCGGCAAAATGCTAAGATACACACATCAGTAAGAGAGAGAGATCACGAACTGCTTCGCCGGAAAAGGCGAACAAGATTATGTTACTATCTAATGAAAATTAAGTGCGACCTTTCTCTTCCAAGGCTAATAGTGTTTGTGTCCACCTTAAAGGGTTGTCCAAAATATTTAGATAATCTCGTTGCGCTAAAAGCTCAAGGAGAGATTTCGTTGCGAGACTAATACCGTAAGACTTGTATCCTTCTATCTGATTATTTGTGTGCTGTGTTGAATTGCTTTGCCTATTTTTTCAACAGGTTGAAACAAATGGCAATTGAACCATATAGTGAAGTTGTATGTTTTGGCTACAGTTGCGCTGCTGGTCAACTGAAGGACATGCAAACGTTTATTTAGGAGCGGGCCCTGATCACACACAAAACGGGAAATATATTTAATTGTGGTTCATTAGGCGCTAGTCACAAAGGAGCAGGAAGGAATATTCGAAACAGTCCTTGTAAAGACCCTCGATAAACAGCGTTTTACGGAATTCCCCTATTGAGACCGCAACCTCAATACAGCAGAAAAAAAACGGGACATTAAATTGGTTGACTTGATATAGAAATAGTATTCTCACGGAGATGGTTTTAATTGAGGATTCTACTGAAAACACACCGAATTTTGTTAAAATTATATTATTTTTAAGCCTTCGTTCTATATATTTTTAGCTGTTTAATCGCGACCTTGGCGAAAGCATGTGGACAAATATAGACCACCTTAGTCTAGAACAACTGTATATGAAAATAAATAAATAAATAAATGAATATATATATATATATATATATATATATATATATATATATATATATATATATATATATATATATATACATATATATATGTATATATATGTGTGTGTGAGTGTGTGTGTGTGTGTGTGTATTCTCAAACTACGGTGTCGAGTTTGCAATCGTCCATTGTAAGCCACCAACGACGGACCAGATTACTTTGTTACGGAAGGACGCTATATTTTTACACATTATTCCTACGGTGGGATGAACCTATCGCTGCGAAAAGAAAAGTTTGTTTGCTTGAGGTTTGTTTTGTATTGTTTTGATAAAAGATGCCTAACATACACATTGTTATTATTATTATTATTATTATTATTATTATTATTATTATTATTATTATTATTATTATTATTATTATTATTATTATTATTATCATTATTATTATTATTTTATTTTATTTTTTTTTTTTGTTTCAAAGAATCAGCGACAGTGTTATCTTTAGTGTCTATTTGTCAGTGTTGGTTCCACTGTTCGTGCATATATGAGTTTATGTCAAGAACAAAATCTGCATTGGTACATTCTGGTGTGTAATAAAGACATAAATGGACTAAATATTTTGTATTTTCGAATGACAGCCATCTATTCTGAAGCTCCAGGTTTCAAAGATTAGGCAATTATGTTGCATTTGTAAATATAAATGTATTTCTGCATTTTCATTGAATGAAAGTTTGATAATTTGCTATTGTATCATCTTGAAAACAAAATAACAAAACATCTATTACTTCCTCAGCATTTCGATTGATTTTGTTTAAAATGTTTTTAAGACTCGATTTTCTTTCAATTCAGTATTTCTGGTGTGCACATGTAGAGCGCCAATTTTTCAGATCCAGTGATTCCTTGATACGTAGGATAAACTACTGGAGTAATTGGTCGAGAGAAAAATAACCTCTAAAAAAAGCACCACAAAAATAAATGAAATAAGCGAAAATAAAAAAATACATGAAAATAGGTAAATAAAATTTAAAAAAACAAACAAAATAACAAAAAAAACTCAAGGTGTATTAAACCACCCAGAGTACTTACATTTCCCCATCAGGTGTAAAGAGGATCTTGTCAACTGATTTGCAGAAAATATGGACACACTCACTGACACTACAACCACACACAAACCATACTGGCGGATTCGTATTGATAACAAATTATACAAACAGGAGCAACAGTTCTACATCCTCCGTGCAGTTCCTCCCCCCCCCCCCCCCCCAAAAAAAAAGCAGAGTCCAATCTGTCTATGCTGAATAGCCATTCATGTCACTGTCCATGTCCAAACCTATACATTATTTAATCAATATTATGACGTGTTCTTAGACATTTTGAATATGAAAGGTTTCAACAGCCAAATAAATTAACAGGTCATCAGTGAGAAACCGTCAAACCTGTTTAGCAGCATCAAATTCCAAGAACTGTTTTGTGTGTGTGTGTGTGTGTGTGTGTGTGTGTGTGTGTGTGTGTGTGTGTTTGCCTTTACCTTGCATTTGGTAAAGACAATCAAACTGAATTTAAAGAATGCTCGAACCCGGAATAATATGATATTAATAATGATGATGATGATGATGATGATGATGATGATGATAATAATAGTTAAACATAAGTACGAACTGCATAAAAAGTGCTTGCTTATAACGACAAAACTTATAGAACTTACGTAAGAATAAAGCAAAAGACAAATTAAAACTTTCCCTGAGAAAGGGATTCCACATGTAAGCATATATGTTCTCAGCGGGGGAAACCAAAAAGAAAATTAATGAATGCAAAACGAAACAAAAATGCACAGAGATTATTAACATCCAGAAATTACTATGACACCTAATTAAACAAACTTGCTAAAGACCTATCGAAGATAGATCCATGCCAAGATGGAGAAGGGTTCAGTTAATAATTTGGAGAAATAACTATGTGGCTTGTCGACAGACGACTTACCTCCACGTCTCTGTTGACTGATGACAAGACTTAACACATTCATGGACCGACGAAAAGATTGGTAGATAGAAATGAAGGTCTGGTTAGGTTCATTAGTACTTGAGTTCTCGGGTAATGGGCAAACAATTACACACAAACGTTCACTGGAAACCGAGGACAGCTCTTCTGTTTTTCAGAGCATTAATATGTAATTTTGGCACTGCATTGTCATACCATATACCATGGTGAAAGACACATGTATCTAAAATAACGTACACGCGTATAACAGACTGTTACTCGTAACATTAGGCCATGGCGGAACCCCAGCGACGGGCTTCTGTCTCCATTTTCAGCATGCTGTGCCGTAATTTTCTGACATATAATAGTATTGTATGTACACACACACACACACACACACACACACAGATATATATATATATATATATATATATAAACAAAGTATAAAGTAGATGGACAGGAAGATTATATTGCTGCCATGTTGACATTGAATTTTCACCAGTTCAATTCGACAGTGAATGTATTGAAAAAGGGACCTGACCAGTTTGCCAGATTTACCTGGGGGCCTTCATGGAGAAGCTAGTATTAAAACCCAATATAAGAAAATAATGTCCCGTGACATATCCTGGGACTCCATGCATCTGGATTTGGGCTTATCGAAAGAGATAAAACATATACGATACTAATGACCTGCGTGGACTGTTGTAAACGCGCACGTTTCGTGTCAAAATACTCTTCTGTCTGGGAATGAATAAGGGCAAATTGGATTCAGTTAAATAGAAAATGAAGTCTGCGTTTAGCCGAGATGTAGATACTCGAGATTGAGGTGACTGAATCTAGACTATTCAGACAGAATTTGTAGAACGACTTTTGTGAAGTGGAATACAGACCGAGGAGTCCTGCTGCTTTGCACAATAGAAAAAGGAATACTCTAAGCAGAAACTGCAAAAGACCCGTTACTCTTTCCATGCCAACAACGATTTAAGTCGAACTGCTTAGACAGAAGTGCTCTGGATTACAGTGGGGGTACTAGATTCAGGTTCCTTGTAAAGAGACCTTTCATCCAATTACCAGCATGCATTATGCAAAGACTTAAATCGAATAGAATAGTTCATGTCAACAGTTTTAACCGGTAACTGCGCCTAAAGTGTACCCAAAAAGCTGTTGGCTCCGTTCAAAATGTGGAACTGCAATAGTTAAGGTTGGAACTGCTGGTTTTCCCTAGTTTTTGGACAAACTCTAAGCAAAATATGCACCCAGGCGACGTCCGCATAATTAGCAAAGTCATGGGAGTAGGACACGCAGGGGCATGAAAATACACTGCAGGTTATCCTGCTTAGCAGCAACAAAAAATAGATTTTACATGCATCTTTCACCCTGCAAATTACCGGGGACATTGCAGCTAAAGTATTATTATTATTATTATTATTATTATTATTATTATTATTATTATTATTATTATTATTATTATTATTATTATTACTATTAAGCAAATCATGTTGTTCAATTAAAATGATATCAGTGGCATATTCACGTGACAAAATGAAACTTTATATGACTGATATTTTTTACTTGCTCTAAACCTGTCAAATAAATTCACCAGAAGAAGAAAAATACGCTGGTAAAAACTGACCCGTATCTTCAGGACACATTATTGAGGTATATAATGGACTTTCCCTCTGTCATTTTTGTGTCTGGAAAATTAGTGGCTCTTTAGAGGAAGAAGAGATAAATGCTGCAAAGAACAACTCAATGCTTTGTCTATTTTTCACCCTGGTGAAAATACTAGCATGAGAGATAAATCTCTCTCTCTCTCTCATTCTCTCTTGCACACGTTCTTAGTCCTACCCTTGGGACGTGTTGCAATTGAAATGCGCCCACGAGACACAATATAGACATAATATGAGTTTCAGATCCCAGCATTCTCTTGGTCTGAGCAGCTTGATCATAACAGGCATTACTGATGTTGGTACATAATTACTGCAGGGATTCATTAGTCAACGAACTATTGCATATCATATCAACGGCTTCATACCATGTCAACAATATCCGTTTATCTTCCCTGATCGCTAACTTAGCTTTACTGTCGCAGTCTCGGCATATCTTGTTGGCAGCTTTTCGTCTGATATTTCGATGTGAAACGTTCACTGATAGCGCACCTGAACAATAATGAAACATGGAGATATTCAAATATATCGTTTGTGCTCCACCGGCTCTTCGAGGAAAATCACAAAATTTCAACTCTTTATTTATGGTCGGCTTTGTATTCTAAAAGCCTTAGTTGAAAGCTACTGTCGCCAATACTGTAATACTAAAAACCTGTTATCATCAGGAGGACGATAGGGAAAAAAACTCATGCATTGCAGCCTAAATGGTTTCAACGTTTTTGGGGAAGTTCACTCATTAAATCCCAATTGAGCAAACTTTATGATTAGGATCAGCGTTTAAAAGAACCGTTTTAAGGCTAATAGCGCGCTTTTCACTGATTATCGGGCTACAATTGTGTGATAATACCACTAAAGTACAACCTCTTGTACTAATGGACGCTCTTATTCTCAGGTTGGAGGTCAATGCTGGCGTCTGATTTTCCGTTTAACTATCTATATGGCCTGGTGGGAATTAACCCTTGTCAACGCCACCTCCATATGCAAGGCAGCACTGAATATTCTAGTATTCAAGGTCTTATGTTCACAGTACTTAACCGATATATATATATATATATATATATATATATATATATATATATATATATATATATATATATATATATATATATATATATGAATTTATTGACCATGTGGGCTTCATTGATACATATTGTTGAAAGGTAAGGTATGAAATTGAAATGGAAGCTGTCGTGATGTAACAAAAGCCCCCCTAAGACCTGCTGGAAACAGCTGCCAAGAAAAGCACGGATAGAATTTACTCCGCCAGTAGAGCAGTTAAAGCTTTTAGATCACTTTATCCTTTGATAACCGATTGTTATAGTGTTAGAGGCTTTTAGATTTTACCCCGTCTTGAAAAGGATATTCTGCAACAGTAGTGAGCATCCGGCCGTTTCATGTGCGATGCATATTGAAACTCACCGGACTGTTGGGCTTCGAAATAGTTAACGGGTTTTTTTTTTTTTTTTTGCTTTCTTTGGCGACCCACGTGCAGCTCTTCAGCCTGTCCTGCTGCAGGCGGTCGCTCGTGACCGGTCACGTCAGTTCCGTTTCATGTCTACATTTGCTTAAAAGCTTGCCACATATTCATTTTGAGTATGGGTTGAGCCAGCGAAGTTATAGAAACATCTCAAGCGTAAGGCCAACAAGTTTTCTAATTTGTTATTATACCGTGGGAGTTTGATGACTTTGGCTCTGAGAGTCAAGTGGTCACCGTAGATTGCGTATCTATAGAAGAAGGAGATGCATTGCAAAGTTACTAGATTGCAAAGATTAAGACTGTCCAGGTCCATAGGAAATGAATGCAAAAGAAATAATGTACCAGCGCTTACAGATTATATGTACGTTGAGGCGGACCTCGCAAACTTCAGGACACATGCCGTCAGATAAAAAGCACTGCTGCAGTCCTGTCACTGGGAAGAGTGTAGCCGCAATTCCACAACTTCTGAGCGTCAGGATATACTGGAAACGCAGATGAGCTTGGATATTAAATACACCTTTACCTGCGTTTCATCGGTGTTTTCTGTTGGCCCCAAATATTCTAGTTTCTTATATGTGCCATTTCATTTCTGTCGTTCATACCAAGGACTGGTCTCTAAAATATCGTATAATAACTTTTGATGATTGATGGGAAAGTTTCAAAGTCCATTTTTTTTTTTTTGTTTTTTTTTTGTTTTTTTTTTTTTTTTTTGTTTGTTTCTTGTTTTTGTTTTTTTTTTTTTTGCTTTTTTGGTTTTTTTTTTGATTTTTGTTTTTGTTTTTTTTGTTTTTTTTTTTTTGTTTGTTTTTTGTTTGTTTTTTGTCTTTTGTGTTTTTGTTTTTGTTTTTGTCTTTTTTTTTTTGTCTTTTTTGTTTTTTTTTTTTGTTTTCTTTTGTTTTTTTTTTTTTTGTTTTTTTTTTGTTTTTTGTTTTTTTGTTTTTTTTTTGTTTTTTTTTCTGTTCGTGCTTTTTTGTTTTTTTGTTTTTTTTCTGTTTTTTTTGCTTTTTTGTGTTTTTTGTTTTTTTTTTTCGCTTTTTTTGTTTTGTTTTTGTTTTTGTTTTTTGTTTTTTTTTGTTTTGTTTTTGTTTTTGCTTTTTTTTTTTGTTTTGTTTTTGGAGGGTTTTTTGTTTTTTTTGTTTTTGTTTTTTTCTTGTTTTTTTTTTTTTTCATTCATGCCACAGAACCATGAAAATAAGAACACAAAGTCAAATAAATAGTATTTTAGTTTAAAGAAATTTAATAGAAACTATGTCCAAGGTAGCAAACTTAAAACTTGTAAAATGCCTGAAATGCAAAAACAGCACAGATGTTCACACATGAAAAAATATGTGCATTTAGGCTTGTTGATTTCCATCATGAATCCCAGCGTATCAAGCTATACCTTTCTGAGCTCCCACGTATCAAACTACAGTAATGTTATAATCTTGTACTCAAGGTAGGCTTGGTACACTAAACTCTCTTCTTCCTTTCAATGAATTTTTCATATCTTTAACAGTAAAAAATATAAGGGAACATCAACATGACACACGAAAAACCTGAAAGAAAAAAACAAACAAACAAGAAACAAACAAACAAAAAACAAACAAGCAAACAGATATAATGTTCGACAAGATTTTTTTCTGTACCCACTATGCCTTTCCAGCGCGCCGTGGCATACTTTTATTAAATTATCTATTTTCTCTTCATGTTTCCCGAGAGAGCGTAAAATGTTTGACTCTGGGTCACACACGTCTTCTGTGATTGACCAACTGCCGCTGTACGCCGTGGTCAGCTTCAGTAGCATCTCGCTGCTGCATAGGTACGGTCCCGCGGGGATTCTCGGGGGTATCCTAACATAATTTGATAAGGCTGCTGCACCCAGTTTTAAATTCAATAATGTTACTTTGTAACTTAGTTTGATTTGTTTAGTTCGTGTTGTCTTGTGCCGCTTCTGGTGTGTATTTGAAGGCCATAAATGACAAGAAATATAATTCCGTGACATTGACGCTATTTAGCGAGGGTACAGATATATTTCAAACAAACAACTTAGTGGATCGTCCTCCCTACTCAAACAATTCCATTTTGGGGGGTGGGGTGGGGTGGGGCGGTTATTGTGCGATATACAAATTCGTTTATCCATGTTAGCTGAGACAGGCCCGTAGAAATCATGTCTTTCAATTGACAATTTTGATTGTGAAAATTAAAAAAACAAAAGTAAAAACGGGTTTTTTTTGTTGGACTTACAATATCCAAACAAATAGATAAAACCATAGTAATAAGTCAGCTAATGCCACAAAAAAGTCATTCCCAAGCGTTGCTTCATCGTTTAGCCATTTGAGTTGTCTCAGCGACCACCTGCGTCGAACACTTAAAAATGCGGACCCCGCAACAATATCAACACAAAGCTACTTCACCTATATTCCTGTTGTGATCCGCCAGTCGTATACAATGCTCATTAAGTTTTGTTTCAACATATCTTATCGAACACCGTTGGCCAACAGGCACACAAGCCTATATCAAGGTATCTTGTACAAATATGATAATACATGGAAATGGCGTACACCATTACCGGATAGATAGACGCATACATGACTTTAAGTCAAGAACTAGAAGATGAAGGTGTCGAATCGGTGTGTTGACAGACGTTAATAGTGCAGTTGCCTGTGCATCCAGATGCTAGAACTCTTCCGACATATAAGTTTTGTTCAATGGCACTATACAAAATAGAAAAGTGATGTTGCCATATTGTCAGTGGGCCGAAAGTGACAAAAATTAGCCATGAAGGTGAAGGCCATTTCGCTATGATGACATTGCAAAATATTCTATATATCATACCTTTCTTTCTTTCTTTCTTTCTTTCTTTCTTTCTTTCTTTCTTTCTTTCTTTCTTTCTTTCTTTCTTTCTTTCTCTCTCTCTTTCTTTCTTTCTTTCTTTCTTTCTTTCTTTACCACCAAATTGGTCCACAGTTTTTCTGGGACCCTATTATTCTGAAAACCACCAAAGAGACAAAGAACAGAATGATTATTACAAAGAGAAGAATAGAATTTACGGACAAAAGTCTTCTGAAATGGAACTGACCAAATTTTGTTACACCCTTGGTTCAAGGCACCAGTGTACACAAAGTTTCATGAAAGTAACACCAATAGTTAAGCGGTTGTAGTAAGGACACTAATGTACTGGAGCTTTAGATAACTGTATCACCATGACCCTTATATTTGAACTTCCCTGGTGACTGTAACATGAAAATCAATATGTCCAGGCGACAAAAAAAAATGACCACTTTCTTGATTTTTCGACCAAATATTGAATTAACCAATTTTAAATTCATGATGCATGGGTTCCTGGTAGCCCTCATGTATTTGCTGCAGCGTAAGTGGAAAAATTCACACTTCAGCTACACCATTACAGACTAAAATCATATCTGGATATGCTGACAGGTTCATTTTTCCAAAGCTAAAGCAGAATCATCTGATTTGCTCGGCAGACTTGCCTGTCTCCCCATCATGCACAATCCCAGGCATTCTTGTTCAGAGCTCATTACGTGAAAGTGAGTAACCACCTGACACCAAGCCACCCATCTGCAGTCCTATGCCAACTCACATAAATGTATCATGTGACCAAATTGTACCAAATATTATGAAGTATTTCTTAGGCTTTCAATCACAATTTGCTGTATTAGGTTCAATTGATCAAGGCAAAGTATTATGATCCGTCAATGAATCAACCAAACTCTGGAAAATATTTGAAAGCAAAGTGAGATGTCTAGTATAAGGAGAATACACAGTACTTTATTGCAGAGAAGGCCTTATGTGGGCCATTGTACGTACCGATGTCCCAGGTTCACCATCTTTACCAGCAACCTGCTCCCCCTACCCCGCGTATATTGGCACGAATGCTTGAAAGAGTGAATGTTAAGATTGCCTGTGCCCCATGCTACGTTCGGCGGCGGGGTACAATGAATGGTAGCGAAATAACATCGTGGCTGATAGAAGTTTCCCTCTTTCTTTGGCTGCTCACTGCGTGCAATAACCCGACAGAATCAGTCATTTGGGTCTATACAAATAGACATTGTCCCTCTCGCAAATCAGCGATCGCACTGGGATGATCTGGTTTCCTCATTTTGCGGAAACACGTCAACTTACAACCATTGAGAAATCACAAATGACAACCATAGTGTTTTCATAAGTCAGGGCACGGGACTGTGGTGAGTTTCGTATGTGGGTGCTTTACTGTAATCAGAGGGGGGCAAGGGTATTTTCGTGACTCGTGATCCTATCTTTTTATTTTCCGTGATCTGTGAAACAATAAAATTAATTTTTGGGATGCATGATTAAGCCATTGCTCGTGAATCGTGAATGTGCATTCAGCTGAATAATTTTTCCTGTGAATTGTGATCAAGCCCCCCCCCCCCCCCTTATCAGAGGAAAAGCAGTAACAAGGCCTATCCGAAGGTTCGTTACGTAGGTATAGGCATGGAAACCACAAGGTGGAGCCACTCACATCACGGTAATTCGTCCAAGAGACGGTATGCACCGATTAGACCTGCCCATGAGCCTAATTGATATGTAATTATAATCAATTTAATATGCTAAAATTCATTGCTGCTTTGTTTCAATAATAACCAATAACAATTAGTAGAAAACCTGGGAAGCATGTATAGTCTAATGCCAAAATTAATTGCCTGGGTGGTCAGTCCATTGTACGATGTGAAGAGTGGCCATAAAATTACAGTTATTGCTGTCCTGTGCGAGCAAGTACGGAGTCCTCGGAAGGACATGGTAGAAAACGTACCCTGTTGATCACTCAGAGAGAGAACTCGTGAGAACGAAATATTTCGATGGAATGTAATACTATTGCCTGGAAACGAAATATTTTTCTTTGATGTCCCAATGTAAGTTCAGGACAAATAACAAAAATATCTTTGTTGAAACCCCCAATACTGAGAAAAGTGAAACTAATACACAAACATTACATAAAACATTACATACAATAACATAGGCCTATAGAGCATACAGTAACAAAACAGACATTTACAAAAGCACCTCTGAATGTCGTTTAGGCCCTACACGAGCTCTTTTAAATGAATCCAATGAAGACTAGGAAATTTTAGAAAAGTGCAAGGGACCTCGGTGACCAGGGTAATGGTGCATTACTATTACAGGTGAGTGAGCCGGGGAGTGCAGTCCGCCTGACACAGCGAGGCCACACGTCGGCCCACGGTGTCATGCAGCTCAGTCCCCGGTGCACCCACCTCAAAATGCTTGAGTTAACAGCTCCGTGAAGGTATATTGATAAGAACCGGGTGCACGGTAACGTGGGTTCTCCATAAGATACTAAATAGTATCCACGATTCCATCATTTCCATCCGTACGTACACACCTGTGATAACCAGAATCAATTATGGCACACGAGTGGCCCCCTCCAGAGAAAATGTATATTGCGCAACCCTTGTAGATTTTTCCTTCAGAAAAAAATAATAGCCATAAGATTGAAAAATACAAATTGGACAACTGAATGCGAAATACTAGGTACCCGGGATAGTCGGGAAACAAAGACTTTCCCAATACAAGTAAGCCTAATAACGTTTGGAATGTGTAGCGCTTTAAACAATCTATACAGTGGCGGTGGCGCTTATTCAAACCCATAACATGTTTCATAGTTGTACCTTGTGCAGACCCAAGGAGACTAGAATAGATTTATTGTGTTCTAGGCTCTTTGGTAGACCATTGCTGGGCAAATTTTTCAAATTTCAAGTAAAAATTGTGCTTTCTGATGAATTCTGGGGAGTTAAATCTTAAAAAATAACAATAACTGCCAAGCTTGTGTATAGCATAGTGCCACATATATATATTAACTGAAACCCCTCAGGGGGCGGGAGGTTTTTTGTAGCAAGCGGGAGGTCGGGAGAATTTTCAATTTCCCTTAAAAAGCAGGAGATCTCCCGCCGGCGGCGGGAAAGTTGGAGCCTCTGCAACATGGGGTGTATGTTTCTCAAGAAACCATAGAAAATGGTCGATATTACTCGGGTGTAAGACCAAACTACCGCCACCTGTAATCATGCACTTAGTTTTAGCATGTCCAAAGTTAAAGCCCCATGTATTAGCGTAATTAAAACAAATGTCGGTAAGATACTGAAGGCCAAAGCCGTGACAGAGATTAGGTTAATGTCGTCCGCGTAAGCAAAGCTATTAACTTTAAAATTGCCTGCGCGGACTACAGAATTAACCAATCGAGGAATCCCAGAGCTTCACAAAAAAAAAAACAATCATGTCAGATCATATGAAAACACTTCTACGCGATACTGGATACAAAAAAAGGAAAACAATTGGCCTTAATAAGCAGTTAAATCATTGAACAAAATATCAGAGAAATCGTTGTCTCTTTTAGCCCTAACGAATTGGTTGTCTGACACTTTATCAGGAACCGTTATCAAAAGTTCTACCACTTTTGAATAAACTGAGCAGACTTATGCCTAAAGTTATGGGTCAATAATTAGCAGGCCCATTAGAATTGAGACCCGCTTTCTTTAATAATGATCACACACCTGTCAAGTCTCACGCATTCTAGACTCATTTAGACTAGAGTTATGTTGCTTTCTCACGCCAGAATATACACGCTCATTTAAATACATTTCTCCCGCGGGACATTTTTTTTTTCAACACATCCTTGCCTGGCAAATGAGAAGCTCAGTGTATCTATTTTGGACACCAAAAGACTGAAGAACTTTACCCAAGGTCCCGATGTGTGTAAAAAGTAAAGCTTTTATTCACAGGGCAAGCTGTCGGGCAATTTAGTACCTTAAAAATGTGAGATGAAGGCTGTAAAATGCATCAGACTGCACCATTTGACACCAGAATTTCCAAAACCTGGTGAGTTGCGAAAGTATGTACGGTCTGCGAAAATGTCCCAACAATCAAAGTACACAACTCACGTTGTGATAGAAATTTCGAAGATGTAGGCCTACACCGGCGTCGGTCGACATCCTATGGCATTCGTTGATAAGGTAACAAACTAGGCCTGCTGTCATATCCCCAGGAAAGTTGCGCACTCTCGCTGATTATGGAATTAAAGGGGATAATAACACTGACTAACGACATGTGAAAACTGCATTCCATTAGTAGGCCTATCAGGCGCGGATCCAGAGAGGGTGTGGGAGGTGCGCCCGCACCTCCCCTCCCCCTTCCGCACACATACACATACAAAGTGAAACATATTTTCTTTGTAACTCTGCAAGCATCACTAATTAATGTACATGAAAAATATAATTGCCAGTAAAGTAGTAGCCGGAGTCTGGTTTCAATCCAACAGTGAGTCCCAGACCTGTGAAGTCTCCCGATTTTTCACTTGTCGCCCGGCTTGGGCATATGAAGGAAAAGTACAAAAATGCGTAAATCTGTCTAACTTATAGGCCCCTACTGTAAACTGCGAAGGATGCAGACCATATTCATTGCCCATGTGGCTGCGCATACATAGTTCATAGGAATCAGAATGCTTCATGACTGCTCTGCAACAAAAGTAGGCCTACAGCAATCTGTCGAAGGGGACAAAGCAGACATATGCAAACACTGATAGAACATCAACAACAATAAGAGAAGATCAGTCTTCAACATAAGTCCCACATGCTTATGTTCCTGAACATTTCCAATACTTTTACTTTCAATCATTAACCTTGGATGGCGTGTGGTAAGTCGTTTCCTGCTGACAATAATTTCTAGTGTTGTTTTATTTGAATGTCAGGAGACACTCCCGGGACCATTCAGAAGTCCGTCAATATGATGTATATAATAAAGAAAAATGATTGAACCTGATAATGCCATGTATCAGTGAATCATAGGCTAATTCATATATTAACCTGATATCTCAGGGTGTTTGTAGGCCTACGATTATTTGTCTATTCAATGATAGAAAATTGCATTATTTTGTCCTCAGAATGTGTCAGATTTCACCATTTTGCATGCTCAACTTAAAAAAATACGGAGGGGGGGGGGGGGGAAGGGTTAGGCTCGGACCCCTCTTGTGAAGCTTAGCGCCCGTCAGGCCCTTGCAACCAGCTCGCTCTGTACAGGTTTTCAGCTGTAAAATTTCTGGATGCGGTGATGCTCGGGCATATGTGCGCTATGTTTTCGGTTGAACTGAAAGGTTCAAGTCCGATCGTGGCCGGGGCTTTACCTGTTTTTATAGCCATATGGATTGGACCTCATCTAATTGACTCTTGACCTTTGACAGTAGGTCAATGTTATTAGCAATATGTACTTCAACAATCCCAGAACTTCACAAACAAACCATCATGTCAGATCATATCAAAACATTTCTACGCGATACTGGATACGAAAACAGGAATTATTGCATTATTTTGTCCCCAGAATGTGTCAGATTTCACCATTCACGTGCCCAAGCCGGACGACAATTGAAAAATCGGGAGACTTGACAGGTCCGGGACTCACTGTTACGAATTATTTTTACAATAGAAATTCTATGATAATGCCATGTATCAGTAAATTATATTTTCAACCTGATATCTCAGTATGTTTGTAAAATTATTTGTCTGTTCAAAATTGCATTATTTTGTCCCCAGAATGTCAAATTTCACCATTTTGCATGCCAAACTTAAAAAAAAAATAAATAAAAAAAATAAAAAAAATTCGGGGGTGGTATGTCTCCGAACCCTTCTTGTGAAGCTTAGCGCCCCTTCAGGCGCTCGCAATCAGGTCGTTTTTCACAGTTTTTTTCAGCGCCTCGGCTGTAAATTTCTGGATCCTTGACACCAAGAACTAGTAAGCTCAAAATTCACACACACAAACTATAGCCTGCAACACAAAAGCACTTTAGGCCTATTATTAACTGGGATAAAAAGATCCGTTGATTTTGGGTTCAGGCCTAGACTATGGCTATAAGTTGTGAGGAATTGCAGAGTTGTCCATACTTCCTCCTATGTGTTACTTCTCCCAGTTACAAAAAGCCACCTGGTCAGCATGAAGTCATATGAAACGCATATTGTAGCCTATGAAAAACATGGTTTGCGATATCTATTGTCAGTGGCCTGACATCCCCCAAACTGTTGAACACTTCCGTACACATTGCCTCCTAATTTGAACACTCAATGGGCCAGATGCCTACATGCAATTAGTGGTCATGCGCTCTCATTTCTGGTTCTTGTATTTACACCCCAAAAATAACGGTTTCTGTTATTCCTGTTCGTGTGTGCAGATTTTTTAAAAAATACTATAGAAAAAAAAAACCTGCTGACACGAGAAATTATCATAGGCTACTATGGGTTTCGTATAACTTTATGGTGACCAGGTGGCTTTGTGTACCTGAGAGAAGTAACACATAGGAGGTAGTAAGGACAACTCTGCAATTCCTCCAAAATATAGGCCTAAACTCAAAAGCAACGGATCATTTCATTTTAGTTCATAAATTGCTTTTGTGTTGCAGGCTATAGTTTGTGTGTGAGAGTTTTGAACTCACTAGTTCTTGGTGACAAGTAGATTTCCCAGCCTTCATCAAGAAACTTGTTCATTTTAGGCCTATTGGGAATAATGTTAATACTGTAAGTTCAACTATATTCAAGATTTGGATAATCATACGATAGGTTCAACCGATAAGCACACGAGGAATTATCATAGGCTACTATGGGTTTCGTATAACTTTATGGTGACCAGGTGGCTTTTTGCACCTGGGAGAAGTGACACATAGGAGGTAGTAAGGACAACTCTGCAATTCATCACAAAATATAGGCCTAAACCCAAAAGCAACGGATCATTTCATTTTAGTTCATAAATTGCTTTTGTGTTGTAGGCTATAGTTTGTGTGTGGGAGTTTTGAACTTACTAACTTAGTTCTTGGTGTCAAGGAGCTTTCCCAGCCTACATCAAGAAACTTGTTCATTTCATCGGGAACAATGTTAATACAGTAGGCCTAAGTTACAATCTATTCACGATTTGGATAATGAATACTATTACTATAGGCTCAACCGACAAGCACACGAGGGACCATCATAGGCAACTATGCGTTTCGTATAACTTTACGGTGACCAGGTGGCTTTATGTACCTGGGGGAAGTAACACATAGGAGGCAGTAAGGACAACTCTGCAATTCCTCACAAAATGTAGGCCTAAACACAAAAGCAACGGATAATTTCCTTCCAGTTCGTCTATTGCTTTTGTGTTGCAGGATATAGTTTGTGTGTGTGAGTTTTGAATTTACTAGTTCTTGGTGTGAAGGAACTTCCCCAGCATACAGCAAGGGACTTTGTCACTTCATTGGGAATTACTGTTGATGTGACAAGTTAGAATATATTCCAGATTTGGGTATTGAAAAAAAGATAGGATCAATCTATGAGTACATTAGGGTTTGTACACTTTCGCAAGTTGAGAAAACGAGACTCATCGGAGAGCTTCTCCCACTCCCTATTCACTTTTCAGATAAATAACGTGAAATCAAATGTAAATGTGTGACATTACTTGCAAATAACATAACTGAGATTAGCTTGTAAAATTAGGAACTCTGTATGGCAGGAGAAATCTTCGGCAATGGCGTCATCACTTTAGCGTTAAAGTCTCAGAGGCGTGCAAGGATGCATTGGGTTCCGTCACCATGATCATAAAAATCATACAAAATTCTGCGTCACGTTTAGTCTGCGGCGATCATAATGGTAAGTAAGTTTGTTTCTTAGAGAAAAATTCAGTGTAAAAAATTGACAGTTTGTTAGTCACGTAGGCCAATTCATGCGTTAATGCTTACTTTTGGGTGAAATCACAGTATATACATTCAATAATGGATTTGAAAATTTACGGGGCACCTGAGTACGATGATGCAGTGCAGAAAAGGACAAACCATAATACTTCAATATAAAATCAATTTCTGAGACTGAATTTAAAAAAAAAAAAAAACGCAAAAAAACGTCAGCAGTTTACATATGACAAAATGTGTTGTTCCATAATTTCAATGTTGGTCTTAAAATGCAGGAAGGAACATTTGAAATCTTACCTGCGAGGCAAATTAAATGTGGTTGTAGCAGTAAGAAAGTTATAACACTTCTGATATCAACTTCATAAATTATTTTTTTTACATCCCGAGTAATGGTTTTTGGGTGATAAATGATGCTTGTTTTGAAGTATTTGTCATTTGAATGCTCTCTATTTACATTAGTTGCAGTAGAAGGAACATTGCCGGTAAGCTCATCAGACTGTAAAGTGTGTGAATGTTTCGGACGCCAAATTTTAACAGGTAAAGAAAGTGTAACTTCTAAAATGTTTGCAAAACTGATGAGTTCGTCAGTGCTGTTTAAAAGAAAAATATTGCGTGTCAGTACCGTAACAATAGTTCTTGAAACTGGAATGTTTTGTCATTCTTAAATCTATCGTCACCAGTATACCAGACAGGCCGGTGCTCATTCAAAATATTACCTGTAAGAATTTTGCTTTGAAGCTCATTAGTATCTCAGTTGCTATATATTTGCACATGATGTTCTGTGGCACGAAGAACAGAGGAGAAAATTTTGTAAAAATATTTTACTTGATGAAAACCGAGGAAATAAGGTGGAAAAATCTACCAGAAAAAAGTAAATACATGTATAAGCAGTAAATGTGTTAAGCACTGTAAAATCTAGATGAAGATACCACTTGCTTTCACGAACGAATGATATATTTTCATCTTTTCCTTGGGAAAGAGTTTTAAATTTTTTTGGTGCGTTACCATCTAGGAACAGCGGCTCGCCGGAGAGCCACCCAATGCTGTTCCAGTGCAAGTTAAATCAAGTGAAAGTCACCTTCGGGTGTATGCCATGTTTGGGGTTCATGGTACGGGGAAGTATGGTGTAGTAATGGTGCTGTGCAGCTGCGTACAGTCCTCGTGCTGTCTTGCATGGTACAGTCATCATACTGTCCAACTTGCCCTAACGTCCCCCCTTGCATATTTTTTGTGTTTTAAAATCTTATTTCATGCGTCAAAGGGAGTGGGTAGGATGTGATGTGATGTGATGTGTTGATGTTTTCACCACCATAACTTGTAATGTGTACTTTACGATGTCTCATTTCTCAGTGGATTTTGTTGCAGATTACCGAGGCTTGGAGGTGAAGACCAGTTACAGATAGCCACAATTTGACAAATGGAGGAAATAAATATAACACTGTTTCTTTTTTTATCGATTCGAAGACAACAGTTTAAATTGCTAGTCGCTATAAAACTGTAAAGACCTGAAATACCAGTGATTCAAATATGAAAAAGTTTAGGATTTTACTTGAGGAAATATCAAGTTCTAAATAAAGGGAAAACAAAATTTGGATGAAAGGATTACCTTCATAATGTACATCAAAAGGCCTAGAAATATGCCATCCCGATCAATGGCCCCACTTCTTCAATTAAAAGACAAAGCTGCTATTGAAAAATTTTAAATATCAATAATTTTTAACAATTTTTTAGTAACAATATTATTTCTTCCAGACATTGTATTTAACAGTTTTGAAGAACATAACACTTAGTGTACATACCATGAAGTAAAGCTCTTATGTATTGCAATTATATTTCACTTATTTCACATGATGATGATGATGAGGTGATCACGCAGTCAGGTTTTCGTTGTCTTGCCATCGCCCCCCCCCCCCCCCACCCTTTTTTTTTTCAGTACAGTTCCATGAGTGCAAGGCAATAGAGATTTGTCCCATGTAAACTGACTTGGTGTCACTGTGCTGTCATTTTCACTGATGCCCCACATCATAGGAATGTCATCAGTTTGTTTTCAGTTTATGCCCACAATATATTTAACATTTATCTACTTAGTTTTACAGTCGTGTCAGATCAGGCTTAACGTGAAAGTTTCAATGCCTAGTATACGGTTTCACAAGATATAGGAATGCGCTAAAAATGCACTGAATGAATAATGACATGAACTGCTTAGGTAAACCGTTTTAATACTTTCAGATATAATGAACAATTAAAAAAAAAACTATTTTGATGCTATAGTTTAAAGAGAAATATGCTGCAATAGAATGTGAAAGCTTGCATGTCCAGCTTCTTAAAAATCAGGTAGATCCTATATTTTGACGAAAAGAAATACAGAATAAATTGTGCTGAGTATTGTAAAGAATATCACATGGTTGCACTTTCGAAATGGACTACCCTCTGCTATCCTCAATCTAGTCGCAAAGCGAGGAGCAAAGGCGCCAGACGGCACAAATTTAAACGGCTGCAACCACTGGTCTTTTAATTTTCAACATCTGATCAGATTAAGGGATCATAACTAATGCGCCAGACACTTAAATAACTGAAATGATACAAGTACGCGTGGTTAAAGGTCATGAAACTAAACTGTTCCAATCTTAGGCTTTATAGTTTTCTTTTCTTTTTTTCTACTTAACAAGGTAGTCTTTGAAAGGGAATAAAACTATGGTCTTCCCTTACATGTTACTTTTTTGTGTGTGTGCAAAATTCAATATCAGTGACCTTGACCTTGTGGCAGAATATATATTACGTAATTATTAATGATATACACATATGTGTGTCTTTCATCAACTATTTTTCTTCCTTTTTTGCAAAATACGACTGTTTTAACAGGTTTGGACTGACATACTTGGAATATAACTGTGTTGCTGTTTAAACCTATGACCTCAATTATTTTAACTTTCGTTATTCCAATTTGGAATGCACCTATAATGGTTTTGTGCATAAGGATATTGTCTATCAAAAAGTACAAGTTTATACTTTGGACGACCCACACAAAATTTCAGGATGAATTGAAAATAAGTCATTCGGCTAATTTTTCACGTTTTCACCCTTTAAGGTCAATTATGATGACCTTGACCTTCAACAGAATGACTTTCCATTAATGTAAGGATATTGTCTATCAAAAAGTTAAACTTTATCCTTTGGACGACCCACACAATATTTCAGGATGAATTGAAAATGTCATTCAGCTAATTTTTCAAGTTTTCAGCTTTTAAGTTCAATTATGATGAACCTGACCTGCAACAAAATGACTGCATTAATGTATCCTTGACTTCCATTACTTTTGTGAATGTATTAAAAGTTCTAGCTCTGTATTTTGTAAAAATATCTCACAGTTACAACAAATTTAGTAAAATATGGTACATGTAATATTTTTCCACATTTTTAACCTTTGACCCCAAATTTCCAAATGTTTACATTAATTTTTTATTTATTATTTTTTTTAAAGCTTGTCACATATTTATATGGCCCAAGGTGTTGCCTATCAAACAAAATTAGTTTCATCACTGGGTCCACGTGAGCAAGGTTACTCGAAAACTAAGAGACTTTTCTCGACCTGGCCTCTGGACTATTTCGTGACGTCATGACCCGGTGCCCGCTTGGTGGCCAAAAAGGGCAACTTCGGGCACGTCATGGGCAACAAAATTCTTTTGCGAATAAAGTAATTTCCTTTGCGAATATGGAAAGTTTTCTTCAGAAAAGTGCTATGATACTGTAAGTCCTTCACTTAGAACACACACAATAAAAAATCTTGGCGTTTGGGACCTTTCAGCAAGAGCGGCGATCACTCAAACACTTCTGACATGCGGACACTTGGCATTTAACTCTGCCACGTCCCAAAGGTGCTTTCGCTGCAGCTTAAATATGCAACCACGGCATTTTTTTTTTATCACAGATTAACTTGCATGTTTTTACATTTACAAGAATGATCACAAAGCTTATAGAAGGGCACATTCTGGCTTAGAAGTATAAAACTCAAAGATGCTTCTCATAAACCAAGATTTGAAAAGAAATAAATTCTCTTCTCTTTGTTAGTTAAAACTTGAAATCGTCGTTCTCGTCAACCAAGAAAAGACATCCGGTCAACTTAATTATCTTCTCTTCACTTCTAGCCTATAAGCTACCCTTTGTTTCACGAGAGAGAGAGAGAGAGGAAAAATTCCGAGTTTGAATTCATGACTTCTAAGAAATAGGACTTCTTGTTTAAACATATCAAATTTGGGGGTTAAACGGGAAAGCAGCGCAGATCAGCGATGAACTTTATGTAAAAAAGTACGGATATATATTTCCGTATTATACAAACTGATGTAGTGTCTACTATCTAAGTCGTAGTATTTTATTTGAATTCTGTTTGGAAATATGTTTCGTCCATCCTAATACCAACATGTATACAGATCTATTAGTTTCAGAATACACGTATATGTGTGTGCGTGTGTTTTCAGTCCACAGTTTTCCACGGCGCACTTTGAAGGCAATGATGCCGAGGTAAGCTGTCGGCTCAGTCCAATATTCAGGATTGAAAGATTCGATTTGTTTTGTTGTTGTTTTCTTTTTTAAACACAGTTATTTCACCTGGCTCCTCCTGTTGTACATCGAAATGTCACTAATGGGGGGGGGGGGGGGTTCTCCAGAACATGGAGTGACGCACAAAATGTATGTTACAAAACACAGGACGAAACTTGAACAAAGTTACGAAATTAACAAAGAAGCTGTACACATGTTTCAGATTTGTACCCGCATACAAAAATCAAAATAGTTCAAGTCACCAAGTTGCAAAACAAAACAATTTTTTCTGACGATAGTAGTCACACACTTCTGTTTGATATGCTTCGAGATTTTGTCACCTACAACCAGCCAGACAACATCTCGTACTGCATGAAAAAATATAACCAGGGAGGTGTTCCATGATATAACATGCAACATTTTCTCTTTTTTTTCTCTGATCGAAACTTATTCACAGATTACTATGCGAACTGTGGAATGCCACACTGTGAATGCATGATATATACATTTTTGAGGAGATAACGCAATAAGCAGCAGCGTGTGTCTTCAGTCGAATATACACACCCGAATACACTAAAAAAATGGAGGGCTACTGGAGCTGTGTATTCCCATTGAGTTGTATTTTATAATGCAACTTTTAATATAAATTGGAAACCTTGCTTCTTCCATTAAATGCCCTCTTTCAACCAATATAAGATACTGGATTGTAGCTGTTGTCAAAGGATTCACAATGGTATTTACCCTTTGTCAAAAATTTTAGCACAAGGATGTTTTTGAAGTTTGTGCGATGTACATTTAATTTGACGTTTTCGGCTTCAAATTACAGTGTAATTAGCTGTTCTGAATTTTTTAACTTGCAAATACTTCTTATTTTGATAAAAACCTTACATTACAGAAGTGTAAATGACTTGAAGAGCGAAAGTCCCAATTTTTGCGTGTTTGTGTTACACAGGTTTGTTTTGAAAGCTGCAAGTCCAGTAGATTTAAGCAGTAAGTCGAGTAGATTTAGACCTGATTACTCTTTCACTATGATTTGTGCATAATCTATACGTACATACAACATAATATATAGATTCGCCGTTTATTTGCCTTGAAAAGCATTACAGGCCCAGTTTAAACCTCTCGAGTAAAACTTATTGTATTTTAAAATGATTTTCTTGGTTTACATCCTTAACATTGTTTCGGTTAACGTGCCTAGTCTTATTCAAGTTAGCAAGTTACTTGAATTCAGTCAAATGTCACTGGCATTCACCCCTGAGATTAAGGGTTAAGATGCATAATTAGGCCTGTATTTGGATATATCCCCCTATAATATTTTTGACATCAAGAAGTGTGCCTACTGGTGCTTTCCGGTGTTTTCCTGTGTCTCCGGGAGAGACTTTCGGTTTTGTTTCTTACTATTGTGTCCCATTCTTTGCTTTTTGGCACTCGCAGATTTACGGGGGCAGCGCCGGTAGCGCGCGCTCCCCCCCTTCCCTTGGCAAAAAAAAAAAAAAAAAATTCTGGCGCTTCCAAAAATTGTTGGTCATCTCCGGTCACACGAGAAAGTGTGGATGGGTTACCCATTGCATCTTTGGTCCGAGCTTTCCAAATCAACAATTTCAAAGACTCAGAGTCGATTAATCAACGAATCTATTATTTCAGTGTACAGATGCAGGCTTGAATGTTTTATAGTTACACGTGTTCATCAATCTTGTTTACTTCATTTGTCTTCCTTGTTTTTTATGGACTCAAATTCATTTGACAAGTATCACATAATATTCAAATATATTAACATGGTAACGACACATAGTTTCCTGTTTTGGAGAATTTGTGAATTCCGATGACAATTGGACAGCAGATGGAAGCTTTGGAAAATAAAACCCTTCTAATGGTTATCAAAATTTGATTATGGAGCACTGACATCCCAAATGAAGGTAAACCAGTCCTCACATCTCTTGCAGTGGTCCCCTTTATAAGGCCCCTCTCACCAGAGGCCACTCCTCTTGAAAAGTCACCATTCTTATGCAGAAAGTGTAACATTTTACTATATAAATATTCCCCCTCTAGCAGGGGCCACCCCTCTTATAAGGCCACTTTTAGGCTGCATTGTGGGTGCCTTATAAGAGGGGAGCCACTGTATTTTATTGACAGAAAAAAGCAGTGTATGCCCCCTAATTGCATTAAAACCCTGGAGCTTCGGGGGAGGGGAGCCCCCTGAACCGCCCCCCCGCCAGGACTCTGCCCTGGACCCCCCGGGGACCTGGGCGGCCGCCTGACCCCCGGCCTTACTTGCTAAGGCCAGCTCCCCCTCCCCCTTGACAAATCCTGGATCCGCACCTTGGCTGTACTGGGGATGGAATACAGAGTAAATCTGGAAATGCAGTTCAATTTGTCGTCATGACCGGTTGGTCTTGCCTGTATTCATACGTAAAAAAAAAAAAAAAGGAGAAACGATGTTTCACTTTAACAGCGGTTTTATTACTACCGTCAAATACTGACTTGGTGAAACATTGACGAACTGAGGAATTGTTTCCAGTAAATGGGAGTTATAACGCTAATGTCCTTTTTTGTCACTACGGCGAAACCCCGGTTTGGAACGTTCATATCGTGACTTAAAATAGCTTTTATTTCATTAATAAAATATTTCCAGACTGTTTCGTTATCAGGCCCTGTTGGGAACAAATATGTAGTGCAGATGCTATCATCATCATCATCATCATCATCATCATCATCATCATCATCATCATCATCATCATCATCATCATCTGGGTGGGTGTGGGTGTAAAGCAAATATTCAAAATCTTCTGTTCAGATGGTCCTTTTGCTTGTTTATCGTTCAGGTTGAGACCCGGGTTAGGCCTACCCCGAGTACCCGTGATCCCGACCACTGCATGTTGTTTTTTTAAGACCACTACGTGTCTCTCGTTGGCCAGATGCACCACTCTGTTTGAACAGTACCGACACAGTACGTCATTTTTAGAATAATTAAGTAACTGAAGACGAAAAATGCCGGCCTTTGCTCACTCCCTGTCCGTTTATCCTTGCGCGCAAATTTAAGCGGGAAGGCGAGGGCCCCTGTGAAAGCCTTATACAACTGAAGAAACTTTTAATTTCCCCATTGTAAAAATATTAACTGCATTGAAGGAAAGCCTAAAGTCATCTGCTAAACAATTCAAAGGTAGAGCTGCGGTTTGCGATGCAGTATCTAACCTGTGTATGCCCAAATCAATATGGCCGAAGCTAGGAAAGCGCACACCTAACCGAACAGTTTGAAATTTAGACCAGTCTGAAAATTACATATTTAGAGAGTGCCTTTGCTTTACAAGTCAGCGACCCTTAATTTTTCTTCTTGAACAAACTCTCCCCAATGTATTTGTTTTTGTGGTTCTATCGATTCCATCCATAGCCCTACAACTTTGCATTGGTTTAAATATATTTCATTACAAAAACAATTAGCCGACAGGCGATGCCTAAATGAAGCCCTCTGGCACCACTGGTACTAGTAATTTCCCACGCAGTATAAGTTATTACCAAATTTCTGAAATAGAAAATATAAGGGCAGCAAATCAAAAGATACAAAGACGGTCGATACCTCAGGTTAAACAGGTTGAGGACAGTTTGCAAACGGAATTCTTGGGCATTTGGTAAATATTGCATTTGGAAAAGAAGATTGAATGGACCTCGTGTAGCAAGGAGTAAACATTGTGTTTAGTGAAGGCAAAATATCTGTCGGCTGACTCATCTGCTGTTTCTTTTAATTCATCAAAAATCGCTGGCCTACTTTGCTGACATTGAGAGATTGATACTTGCATTAACCCTTTTCTCACCAGAATGAAGTAAGTCCCCATCACATAAACGCAACCCATATTCTGACTTATCTCAATTTAAATTCAAGTACGAAAGCTTTTGTAGTGGTGTGAAGAATTAAGCGAGATTATGGACGCATGTGATATTTGACATTCGAATGGATTTCATGGCCATATGAGTGACCAAGGCAGTAAATTCTGGGAAAGGTTGCTTCGTATTGAGACTCTATGGGGTATACATTTAGTCAGGATAATTAAAGACGAGGTTTACAACTTGCTGGTCTAAATACAGAAATGGTATTTTTTACAGAGGTGGACTTAATCAAGGGTTCTACTCTACATGTCAACCATACGGTTCTCCTCCAATCAGGAGGCAGGAGGGTTAAGGAAGTCATGACACACAGAACAGCATACGTCTCCCGGATAAAAAGGTGGTAGTTCTCAGGACATGATTCTACACAATAGAACTGATTCGGTTAAGTTCGTGGACATTTTCTGGGGTCTTCTTCAAGAGTACTATCAATGTAATCATGCTCCTCCACACACTGCTTCCACCTTTTCCATATTCAAATGATTGCTCTCCATTCCGTAGGAGATGCACACTGTGAATCCCATGGGAGTCTACAATGTGTGTCATTGGTAAGAAAATTCCTCGCAAAGCTTTCCCTGTTAACAATGGGAGTGGCCCAACAATGGCTCAATACTGGGCCATCCATGCCATGGTTGTGCTAATGTTGGGCCAACCTTTAATGCTAACTGGGAATTACATACATAGGTATACCAGTATTTTTTCTCATTGTGATCTTCATTTTCTATTTTTAATAGCAAAAAATCGGTAATCAACGAGATTCGGAGTCTTGGACCACGAGAACTTCAAAATTCGCCCCAGTCCACCGCCTTCCCCCCGTCCCCCGTCCCCGCCCAGACTCTGTTAGTAATGTAAACACATTTAGGGGTCTAACAACTGCCACCCCCGTCCCTGCTACAGCTAAATCAGCGCAGTGTATTGTTCGGTGGGCTAAATGGAGTAGAGAATGAACGTGGTCTGTTGTGCAAGCAATATGACGCCAGTTCTGCGTCCAGCAATGGAGATACCGTGGACTTGGCCCACTGTTATGAATGACAAGATATGCAACAGGTCTGCTTGGGGCAATCTGCATAACAGCCTACTTTGACCTACCAAACAAAACCAAACCTTGCAAAGCGATGCTGCGCCTTTGCTTCACACGTCACTATAGAACAAATGATACGCCTCCCGGAACAAGGCTCATTTTGCGGACTATTTCTAATCCCAGTCTCTTTGCGGTGCTTCAAACTGCGTGTACATTTATTCATAATGTTGCCAGTCGCAAATAAGATGTTTTGGCAAGGCCGAATGAAATAAATGTTTTGTTACTCAAATACGTTTAGGCACCTTAGCGGTGAAAAAGGTAACCTTTTTAATTTCTGGAATTGTGGAACCAGATTTTGTTGCCCCTACACTTGTATCGGAACATTAAAGCAATACAAATGTCAGCAAAACTTCTATTGTATAATAGATTGTGCTCCATCAATTCAAAACTATGTGTTTATAATTTCAGATCACGTTGTTTAGATTTGTACCATACCTATATTGTACCCATGCACAAAGAACGAAAATAATTTCTCATAGCCGGCAATTAATGTTTGGGAAAATTATATGCAAACGCTGGACGCTTTTATTTGTAATCATTTGAAGGACAAAATTTATGAGAAATTTAGCATATTTTGGAAAGTTTAGTCGCTATTAAAGACAGTTATGTGAATCAATTTATGGATACCAATATTTATTTCAACACTCGGGCTTCTAAATTAGTCATCTAGCTCTCTAATCTAGACACATCTATAAACATTTAAACGGAATAAGCCCGGTAGACATCTCAGCTGAGCATGCCCAGTGAAGCCCAACCTCTCTCCTAGCCACATAGCATTGCGGATACCTTTCTGGCGCTAAACACAGGCATTTACATATAGGTCAAACTTGAAATCCTTAGAACTGTCATGGCTAGAAGCTTGGGTTATTAAGTCGCTTCCTTGTGCATCTTATTATCAATAGGCTGCCCTGTTTCCATTTTTTCCACAAAAAATACCCCTAAAGATGAAACAAAAGAGATGGTTGATTCTGGTTTCCAGGGAAGCTTAACAAGTTGAGTGGGAAAAGGTCACTTCCTGTCACTAATGACCTATTTCCTAAACAGAGGCTAAGCTTCAATGGGCATGGCCAGCTGAGATGTCAACTCGGCTTATTGGCCCATACTAATGATAATATCCCTGTACGCAAGTACCAATTTAGGAAGACCAGATGCCCAGGAATTCGAAATGACAATACACACAGTCCTAAGCACTTCAATGTACATGTAACTGCAGGCAAACTTTCAGAGAGAATGTATTAAAACCAGTTTGTATATTTATTCTCATTGTAGCACATGAGTTTGTAGAATTAGAATGAACCAGTGTCCTACATACTACAGTTACTGGCGCGATTTTGGTCAAATATAATGGATGTGCACTTTGGGACAATACCCCCCCCCCCCCCCCTTTGTTATTCATAATTTATTTTTGGTACATTAATATACGATACAGTACATTTGGCCACTCTATAAATTGCTTGTGTCCGCAATATGTTGAATGTCTATCTGGTGCAGTGCATTCATGGAATATCCTCTTATGGTTACTAATTGTTTCCCTACGTTATTTTCCTGCGGTGCCGTGATCTCACAAGCTTAGCCGATTTCAATTTGACCGATGTGTCAATTTGAATTGTTGATGTATCTCTAGATTCATGACATAAAATTCCAAGTGCAGTTATATGCAGTAGAACCCCCCTATACAGACCGCCTAAAAGGCTAAAACATGTGGTACTAATAGGAAAGTTCAAGGTCAATTGGTTCATGTGGGTTCTTAGTAGAGGGCTCTGTAGGCCGGCGAGCTGTATGTATATTTCCATTAGTTTCCATTGTAATATTTATCCATGCACCTCTAAAACCGCTCCACCTAGAAACACCGATTTCGTGTGGTAAACAGTTGTAGGTAAATTACTTACGTCAATTTGAAAACTTCTCTGGGAAAACTATTTAATGTATTGAGCGTTACTCTAACAAAGAATCTTATGGGAATACACTCCTCTAGTACGCAATAATTTTGTGTGTTTTGTTCGGCCAAATATACATAAAACTACTGATTACTACATCTCCTACAGAAGAGTGGTCTTAATGAGGATATAATTAAGGTAAGATTAAACAAAAGTGGGTGTCTAAACAGGTAGCCTTAATATAGAAATGGTCTCTTTATGGAGGTACTCTTAATTAGAGATTCTACTGTACGTAGCGCACTTCTTTGTAGCAGCACCTAGTTGGATATAAATCTGGATAATATCCAGTACATATAACAAAATCCAAGCAGATAAGCCTTGAATCTAGCAAAGAAATAAATTTCCAGTTATCGCTTGACCATACCTGAAAGAAAATGAAAAAAAAAGACAGAAAAAGTTAACATGTGTATTCACAGGACCTCTATTCATGTGTTACTTGTATTATGCTTGTTGGAAGACCCTAACGTCACCATCAAAATATCTTGCGAACCAGTCAGAAATCGCATATTTATGCGAGTAAATGTTATTACATCTCGCTTTATCAATAGTTGGTTGTGTTCCTTGCGATCCATCAATCGCTCAGTGACACATCTGCTGTCGACTACTATTCGAATGATCCCGATGCGCTATCAGAGTTTGAGTGCTAAAATAATGTGACATACAGAGTCTGGCTAGGCACTATGCAGCTTTTTCTTCCTAGGGGGCAAAAAATGTCAATCCAATAAAAAAATAGTCAGACAGATAAATTATGAATCGCAGGGAATGGACGAATAAAGGAATAAATAAATGAATGTATGCACAACCGAATGAATGAATAAACGAACATGCAAGATGAAATAAAATGAAACTTTAATTTTCATGAAATTTTACACTTTTGCCGCGATTTATGTTAAATTTGTACGTGCAATCAATGTTTAATGCAGCTTAATGACCCCCTATGAAATAGGGAATTCGTAAGTACCGTCTACTTCACGATAGATATGTGCAAAAGGCCCAAAGAAGTATGTGTGTGCCGGGTTTCTTGCACACCCTTCATCACATCGCTGTGCTGTGCTGTGCAAGGAAGGTGCTCACGCGAAAATTTGTCCCAGCATGTTTCATTACATTTTTTTCCAGCTTGACGGCAGCACATCGAGCTGCTTTATGTCTAGTGACACTTTCGACCAATGAATGAAGCAGATTTTGCTGTTCCCTCGGAACAGGGGGGGATACGGATGGTTAGGGGCGGGGGAGTTATGTGTTGTACTACCTGCAGGCGACATTGAGAATGCACCCGTGAAAAAGAAGGGGAGCAAATATCCTTTCATAAGAACCCCCCCCCCCCAAAAAAAAAAAAATCCAAAGGGGGGAAACAAAAAAAAAAGAAAAGAAAAAGAAACAAAACAAAACAAAACAAAAAAAAAAAAAAAACAAAAACAAAAAAAAAAAAAAAAAAAAAAAAAAAAAAACAGCAGGTACCCAGGAAGCGGACAATTTGACAAGGTTCCCAAGAAAATTATAACTCCAAATTGGGTACGTGAGTTCCTCACAATGCCTTGGTATGGAACGCCTTTCAGCAATGTTAGAGGTTAAATAGTGTATGAATATCAATGTATAAAAAATCTAAAAAGATCACGCATATTACAGGTGCAAGACGTAACATTTTTGAGCACAATTTTCATCTTAGTTTCAGTACACTCGCGTTGTTTTTAGTTTTATTTTGTTTTGTTTTGCTTTTGCCTTTTTGTTTTTGTTTGTTTTATTTTCTGGGTTTTTTTCGTTTTTTATTTTTTTTCGTTTACTTTCGAGAAAAACGTTTCTGCGGCTAACATGTGACACCACATCTGTGCACATCTACGATGGCAAGCCTTGTATTTATTCAACTGTCATATGCATCATGCTGCTTTCGACGCGATAATCACAATTATAAATGTCAAATCCGTGTGATGATCCCCAAGCGCCTTTTCCCTGCGAACGTAGCCGGTGATAACGCATTCTTTGAACATATAATGGCCACAAAAGTACCAAATACCATGGCAATATTTTTACTCATGTGTCCCGTTTGTCAGCTAGAAGACCGATTCGATGGTCTCGCCGTGCTGGGTCCTCTGTTTACGCAGGAGGATTTTGATAAATGACGCCACTGCTCGGGTAACGTGATCACAATCCCAGAAACATTAGTTCAAATAAACCCTTCATATTATTTGGCCATCCATAATTTACCAGTAGACATGTATAATGTATTTTTTCTTCGAATAAGACAGAATCCAGGATGTTAGTTCTTCATAAAATAATGAAAATATCCAACAAATTGCCTTAAATTGAGCTGGTTGTGAAAGATTCTATTATCAGGCCAACCTTGAATCGTTCCCTCGTTTATCCAGATTTGCACCCAGGCGTATTCCATGCTTTCCGCAGACGTGTTTTATGTTATTATATGTAGGATGCTAAGAGAGCTGGTGTTTGTTGAGAATGCTCAAGAGAATTAATTTGGAAAGTTCATGGGGTATTCTAACTCAGATGGAATTACTCACCTCTTCGTGTTCCCCATTTTTGATTTCAAAAAATATATATAGGGATTCCTATGAAGGCATAAACAGCTTTGTATCGGTGTTCACCAGAGAAGCACGGAGCGCAGAAGAAAATGTATCTGCTTTCAAAGCAAGCACGAAATCATTGATGTGCTCGCTGTAGCTTTAATGGTAGGTGGGCCCTCCGTTCCTTTGATCGGGGCAAATTTTCAGAACAAAAGCAGTCATCTGCGAGGAAAAAAACGTTTTTTCCCCAAATTATATGCGAGAAAATTAATGTGCACTCTTTTTTGTTCCTTTAGTTCACTACCAAAGAAATTCCCCAACTTAAGACAATGGACGCTGTACAGTACTATATAGCCAGACTTTCATATTATTAATAGCGGAATAAAATCGTTCAATATCGTAGCCAAAGTCACCCATTTACTCTTCTGTTCACTGTGTACGAGAAACAATTTCAGCAGTGCTAGCTGCAGCTGTGAGAAAAGACGAGGATTCTGATGTTCGAAATGACAGTAACGAGTATGTATATTAATGAGGGCAAAATAAAATATTTTACTCGCTCTTGGACGATATTTACGCAAACATTTCATAAAATAAGTACTGCTCGAATACTAAACTTCCGGGTGGAAGTCTAATAATGGACACTGTTGTAGAAGTACTATGTTCTCATGCCATGTTTGTTTTTTGCACTATTTATTTAGTACTGATGCAATATATATATATATATATATATGTAAATATATATATATATATAAATATATATATATATATATATATGACGAATGAGTCTGCTGTGACTCCTTATGTCAATAAAATTATATAACTACTGCTACTTCTACCGAAGTCCTGTATTTTTTTTGGGGGGGGGGGTCAAAACGGAGTGTAGCTTCTGGTCACGAACTACTCTGAGTTATAATTAGTAATAAGTGTGCAAGATTCATACTCCTCATGAAAGGCCTTTTATCCAAGTATCAGCATGCCTGAAGTTACATTGAATATAATATCAAGACCACACAAACAGCTATCTTCGGCACGCTTTGGTCGCATTGCACCCAAAATGCGACACTGAATGAGTTAATGTCAACTTGTAGGTAGCAGAGCTATCCTGACACCTGCTGAGGAGTTCCATTTTAGATACACTGAAGTGACTATATATTTCTGTATGTACACTCATAAAACTACATATTTTCTGTTTTGTACAGGTATGTAGTTTTAATATCGCGTAAACAGGAAGGCTGTAAGTTATTATGGTCAAAGATTAGTGGTGCTTTTGTGAAGGGGTCTCATTTACACTCTGTGACACGATTTCTCCAAACGTACAGCAGATGCAAGCTTGAAAATTTGTTTAATTATACCTTAAATCATACCTTAGGAAACAAATTCTTGGTTATTCTTTAACCATGAAAGTTTATTTTTATTTTATGTTTTTTTTTTAAATCTTGTGAACATTCAAAGGTGTTTTGGGGGAGACTCGGGCAATTACTTCATGTTTGAAGCTTCAAATTTATGAAAAGAAATGGAATAACCAAACCCAAATTTGTACGCCCAATTACCGCTTGAACATTATCAAGTCTAATAATGAAAGAACGAAGTCCTATTTCATGCACTCCCTGATAAAACTGCAGCCACAATACATTTTCTGCACGCCATAATAGGACACACAAGCAGTCATGTGACGATATTTCTAATCAGACATTGTATGCAAATTAATTTTTATTGATTTTCGCATCCTGCCTCTACCAGCAAAGCACCTGAGGGAAAAAATGAATAGTTTGGCCTGTGTGTTAATCATCAAAACATTTCCAAATGTTCAACTTTGATTTCTCTTCGACTCTAATAACTGATTTTATTTCCAGAAAAGTCTCCCCTTCCGCAGCGGTTGCTAGGGAGCTGATGCACTACCTCAATTTCGCCATGGCAACCCAATCAGCGAGCTTTGTTCGTTGAACTCTGTGTACAAACATCGGATGTAAAACCTTAAACAATGTTGGTTATTTATCTGGGGGATGTTACAGAGATATAGTCAAATTGTTCTTATCTGAACCTGTACTATGAAAATTTGGTAATTATGGTTTGTTTGACAGGTATTCTTCTTTGATATGAAGCTCTGCATTTACAAGCAAAACTTCACATATTTAGCTAATTCATCAATTGCCACGTTCATATTTATTCATTATTATGTGGGTTGTCTTTGCTGAATATTTAACTTAGGCAAGGAGCCGCTACTCAGAGAGACGTGTACGGGTAAAAGGCTCCGAAACATGTTGAGTAGTTACCCGCTGAAGACCCTTTAATTTATTTGGGCTGATACAGCCTATGTCAAAATTTTACAGAGGAACGTGTGCAATATAGACAATAGTAATTCCATATATATACAGGTTAGACAGGGACAGGTTAGCTTATGGAGAGTAAAGAGTTCGAACTGCGGAATAGGATATTGACTACTAGGAAGTGGTTCTGGGCAAAAAGACACAAATACAATAGCAAACTGGTCTCCTTAAGCAATGCATATAACAAGGACCTTATCCAAAGTGAACGCTGTCCCAATTCAGAGCTGTCCAGCTGAAAATCTCTGTAGCAAAATTTTCTTTCCTTGCAGCATTTTTCTACTGCTTGACATAAGAAACACATACTTTTGAGACAATCTGTAGCAATTTGGAAGAGCTTTGTAGCAAATTTTTGCTACAATGCTCCCGCTGGACAGCTCTGTAATTGGTGCGCAATGTCGTGTAGTTTGCATTGAAGTTAACTAAAATAATAATGTGTCAAATCAAAGGAATAAAAAACATTACTCCTAGTGACCATATACATGGGGGAAAACGGCACATACAGACAACAATTTTGCTTGAATCGTTAACCATTTGTATGAAAATAACACTGTTTACAGTCTCCCACTTCGAGACTAAATGGAGCTAACAAGTTTCACGAGAGGGGTTCATATATACCTCGCCTGCTCGTAGATGATACGTTTTTCTTCCACGAAATAAAATAAGTTTAAACCAAAAACTCAATACATGTACTGTACGTATACCGGTCAAGAAAAACCGACTTAAATAACGGTATCCTTGAAAATGTGACACTCTGCTTCTATAATAGGCACACAGAACATGTTACCAGTTGAAAGCTTGAATTTATCGTTCAAAAGTAGCAGGTTTGACCACTTTATATGACATGTCTTTTAGTCGCCACTTCCATTTTACAAATATTGTCCAGGGGTGCAAAGCAGGAAATGCTTTGCAACTATCTTATACTCTTTTGGTGCATGTAGGTTGAGTTTAATAATCTTTCAATTTCAAAACTTTGTTTTTATCACATTCTTATCGGTTTTGTTCTTCTGTGGTGAAAATGTTGATAAATGTTTAGCAAATTGATGTAACCAATCATTTTTATGTGTGTCTCATTTCTTTGTTTGGTACATGTTATGAGGTTTTATTAAACTATCACTGCTACTACAGTAGTTGGCTGTATTTCAAAAATGGTTCTATAAGATATTAAAAAAAAGGTAAATTAGGACTCTAGATCTACAATGCATCTATTTTACAAGAGGAAGAGCATAATGCAGCAGTACTACACTTTCAATGGGCCGGCTTTAGGTCGCACCTTATACAGGAGGCCACACCAAAATTCCGGGCAGACTCCATCGTTGAAAGTGCGTCTGACTTCATTCTCGCTCATACTAGGCGCATCATTGCACCTCTATGGCTTCATGTACCACTGACCTCATTTGCGCACGCATCAGGCACATCGCGTTGCTTTCATGGCTTCATCTGTCATCAGTTGTGGTAAATCAATAGTACGTGTCAATATGTTTGTGTATGCATCAGCACGGCCTGACACACGTTTGATGTAGCAGGATAATCTGGTGTCGCTTTGGTGCAAATATAAAACTTTTATCAAAGTGCGTATCGAAATAACCACAGGCTCTTGCAACTATTTAGGGAAGGGAGTAAATCAGAGCATTCTATACGAGTTCCTTTTACGATGGCAGATTTAACAATTCGTAAACAGCTCTCAAAGTGAGACTCATCGTATAATCACCTGGGTCAAGTTGACATGTGACAGATACAGCTATGTTGCGATCACTGCAAATGACGACAACCTTAGTCTGTCCGACAGGTTTATATCAGTATAATGTACCACTTTGAAACTTGCCAGTGCAAATTGATCTCTTTCAGTGCCGAGCGATGGCGGAGTCAACGAAGCACAGCGGGGTAAGCTGCAGACGCCGTCCAAATTTGGCATCCAAAAAGTTAAAGAATCACTTTACTTTGCTTACCGTCGGTAATTGATCACTTGTCTGGACATAAACGGGATACACACTTTCACTTGGGTATCTGGCCATTCAGTGCCTCAAATCTGTCTCAATATCAAGTCATTTAGTGCAGAGACGATCATCCTTGCCGTCTCAATGTACGATAAATCGTGGCATAGGCAGCTTTTAGTAGCGGCAGAAACGTTTTCGTGATTGGACCTATTGATACAGCCGGATAATTTGCAAGGGCGATCTTTTATGAACCACGTTTCTAATGACACACATTTGGAAGAACCGGCGGTCACCTTTGATGTGGTACACGGTCCCAGATGAAACAAACATGATCAATTAGGAGGCAAATCAGCTGCTGACGAACTTCATCATTGAAACTACAAATGACACTTGGGACTAAATAAGAACGTCCATATGCGACATAGCATAAAACAATATCTATGTTTTTTCTGTCCACAAATTAAATTCTTCTTAATACCAGAAAATTGCTGCTTTGAAACAGCGCTCCCTTTAATGACAAGCCGAGAGGACATGGCCTCAGTCTCAGATACTCGCTCACAAGCGTCCTACTCGTGTTAAACGTTCTACAGTTATTGGATTTGTCTATCTGATATTTTTACAATCTTCTTTTACAGGTTATCCTCTTTGCCGTCTACACCAGGCGAGGCTATGATCACGTGGCCACTATCTTAGAGATGTTAAGACACAAAGGGATGCAACGATGTGTTCTCTCAAGCATGTTATATGTTGAATGTAATAAAAAATCATGATGCCTTGGAAGCTCGATGGTCTGGTGTCGTACGGTTGTTCGTTTTTGAATGTATAGCACTGGCATGCAATTTTCGCGATTTTTTCTCCTTAGGATTATCCATCCAAAAAGATACATTTTTATGCCCCAAATACCACTTAAATAGGACATATTCATGAAATATACAAAATATTATCACTCTAGGTCCGGGAATTTCTTCGACCGTTTTGTTTTGCGTAAACGTCATTTTTAACAAAATGTTTTTAAAATCGGCCATTTTGATTTTGCGCCTTTAAGTGCCATATAACGAGATCTAATACATAACACTTTTGTCGCATATATTTTGATTTCTCGTGTCAAGCTCCAGTGCATTTTTGTTTTGAACCAGAGTGTAAGGTAAATGTTAACACACAGAAAACAAACCCCTCCTGGCGGGATATTTGCAAACTCAAATGATGTCATTGGTCTCCTATGACGCACAAAGCGAGTATAAATACAACGTATGACGGTTGACGTCACATAGACTGATTTGATCGCATTGGATGCTGGCACACACCTACCTGCCCCCTCCCCTCCCGTCACTTACTTAATTAAGTAATTAATACTTTAAGTTTTCACTTCCATAGCCATGTGCCAAAAACATCTGAGTAGTATGGAAAACCCTACAGATTATCAGACATGCGCTCTCCAAACCTCTTCCACACGGTCATTGTGATATCAAAGCTGACCTAATTGACTTCAAGGGAACATATTAAAAATCCGGTTGCTTCACATTCTTCTCCCTTTGGTGAACTCTTTCGCTGTCCCGTTGGGGACTGTGAAGTGCTGTCACCAGCGCGTTCTGTGACTGCACCCAAAGCGCGCCGAGAAAGGTAGATGAACTGGACGGATGTGGGGGGGGGGGGGGGGGGAGGGAGGGGGTGTAGCACACTGAGACAAGAATATTCTTCAGAAAATAGTAGAAGTTCTATATCACTTCTGATACATGGTATGGAAAGTAACGTGCACATTACTCTGTCAGAAAAATCAGATAATGTCACCTTTTTCTTCCTTTCTGTATATCCGTTTGTGCCAGTTTTTGAGTGACACTGTTATAATTTTAATTCGGAATCATTACAATATTTTTTGGTAAGCGCAGATTTTGTAGTGATTTGCACTGAAAGATATTTGACCTGCAAAGCTGGGATGCTTAGAAAATATACATTGAGATGAGAGCCCGCCAAGTTTTTAATATCATTAGCGCCAGTTACAAGTCCAGTCAATGGTGTCTTTCATTTAGGAGAAAATAAACTGAATCATTTAATGAGGCAGAGCTTGGCGTTTGGACATTTTGATCTATACATGAGGCAAAGAGTAAATGCATGATCCAAAGGGCAACAGTTTGATTGGACATAGTGTGTAACAAGTTGTAGGTGTTCTGAGGCAAGGAAGCCCTAAACTTGCTTTTTACGTCGTTATATTTTGCTTCAAATTTCGTTATGTGACGAAATAACAGTTCACACTTCTTAATAAATGGTCTTGGGAATCTGTTCAATTTTAATCGTGAATTGAACATTTTTGTGAAAATGCCTATATTTGCGACACTGATGCCACAAAGCTTCCTTGCGCATGCACGGCACTGGCCCTCAGGTTCTGCAACGTGCCAAGAGCGTACAGACAAATCCCCCATGACACGCGTCAGGTATTTTATAAGTGTGCGAATTGTTAGGATGGGCAGTATCGAAACTCTGTTTCAATCTTGATCAGAATATTGCCTTTAATGAAGTTTTGTCAGTTGTATTTTGAGTTCCTGCCAACTAGAGAGTGGAATGGTTTTAATATATTCCTTTACTTCAAATTAAACCAACATTTCGTGAAGAAGCTTATCGTGTATTCTTTTATCACAGATTACTCGGTGTAATTTTCTACATTTCTCAGACAAGAACCATACAGTTCAGCAAGTGGCTGGTACTAAGTAAGACTGAAGGTTTTGCTACACTCAGAAACAGCCAGATGTGCTTACTGCCTTGTATTACTCGTGGTTTTGTTTGTTTTGCTTTTATTTTATGTGTGTGTGTTTTTTGTTTGCGGTGTTTTGTTTTTTGTTTTGTTTTTTTGTTTTGTTTTTTTTGTTTTTGTTTTTGTGTGTGTGGTGTTCAAAGAGTACAACCACAATTGCTATATGTATAATTTCTTGCATGGAAAAATTTAAATCCAAGTTTAAGAGATCCTATACACATGAAAAATGCACTGATATATCTAGAGCACAAACGTACACGTAAATTCGTTCAAATGTTTTTTTGGTTTTTACACGAAAAAGATATGAAAACGAATTTTGTGTACAAAATCGTGCAAAAAAAGCTTTCATCATGTGATGTGTTTGTGTGCATGTAAAAAATGTGAGGAACCATTTTGCCTACAAGTTTCTCAGATAAGGTAAAAGTGACCTATAAAATTAAGGGTCATAAACATAGATTACCCATTAATGTAAGCAGCACAAGATGGCACATGATGATATGAATAAAAATGTTGCTTTCAACACGACAGTTTTAAAACACCGCGTTCCTGGCGCCTGGGATATCCAACCGTCAAAAATTGACCTGTTCCTTTCCCTGAGTCTAAGCTGGTGGATATCCTGTAGGCTGTCTACTGACGAATAAAATTGTCTTGGTGGGCCTCCATCAGTGTTATGTTAGGGAGGGTCTCTCAACTCGATAATAGCTTCGCACTTCGCGTCGTATCTCCAGACAATACTTGGAACACATGAAAGCCCACACGCTCGAGCGCTACAGCGCATGCGTATAAAAAACTGCGATTTCTGCTAGCGAACATCGAAGAGCAATGCTGAATCACATGTGTAGATTTGCAGCACGTGTGGCCTGTTTGGTATGCCGAACAAGAGAGTGAAAGACCAAGTGCCTCACAGTTCTTCCTCCTTGTAATCATGTATTTTCTCGCCACTTCAATTTACTTGGTGTTTACCTCAAGTCTGCTGTGTACCGTAGAGGCAGGTCCAGAATATGTGCCCATAGGTAAGTCTCTCAACGCCCATTTTTACCTTTATCATTTCCAGTCTTAGAACTCGTGGTGATGTCAAGGGATATTCGGCGTCGCTTCGCTGTACTAACTCTGCGTTATAACCAGTGCCGTATATCCACGTTCATCAACCCGTTCTATAATTTGCAGCATATGGATGTCGTCGTGATTATTTTTTTATCTAATTCATATCGCTTGAAACTAATGCGTTCCTCTACAAATTGCATTGTATTTTCATTGTAATGCAGACGACAATGAGGAATGTCTACTGTCAACACCAGAAGCGTGCTGTGATAGCGGCTTTCTCTCTTGTCTAGTATAGCCTTGTTGTCTTTCAGCAGCCGCGTGACAACTGATGGGTAGACGTGTTTTGTTGTTCCAGAAGCGAGCGGACACGTGCGACGACAGAGTAATGGAGTAAAAGTAACCTCAGTATATGCATTTACATCTGTAGGACATCCTCAGGCTTATACACAGCAACCCGAGATGATACAATTTATGAAAACATTGAGTTCATTTGTTGTCACTATGGCTGGACTTACCTGAGAGTGCCTTATGCTAAATTTAGCAGACAATCGACGGTGCTAGTATTGTCACAGCAGCAGAGATTTCATCGTCTTCTGCACACGTATAGACCGTCAGCAGCACACCACAATATTAGACACAGCGCGGTGTGTTTGCCTACCGTGATTGCTGCATGATCTCCAGTCGAAGTTGACGTTACTGAACAACTTTGTAGCATATGATGTTTTAATCGCTCAAACACCCAAGATCGATTGTTGTAAACAGTTTCTTTACGATCTTTTCTACAGGAAAAACTGTGAGGGGACATACACAAAGAAGAAAGTGTATATTTCCATCTTTAACACTTTCTTGTTAGAAACAAGTGCAGGGAAATTTGTGGACACGCACATGAACACATGTGGTTTTCTGTTATTTTTGCTAGCACAAAGAACTTTTCTAAAAGAAAGTTTAATAGGTGACCAACGCACTGGAAGGATTACATACTCGTGCTACCTTAAGTGCACAAAAGAATTCTGAAGACATTGTCTTCGCATGGTTAAGTTAGAGTTAAAGATAGTTTAGATTCCTCAATTGCCTTTCCCAGCATGCGTTTGGTCTCTGTTGCCTCAGTTTGACAATAAGAGGAGACAAATGACACCGGATCCCTCCACGAAATTGTGTTCAAGAAAAGAAATTCACGACATGAAATTGGTATCACGCGACTTATTTTTTGATCATACGGAATCTGTGGGTGGGTGGGGACTTGAATCGTTGACTTTTATTGGTAGAAATAATAAACCCTGTAGGGATATCAGGTGGCAGCACGTTGGACGTAACTTGCATAAGATTTAACCATTTACCTGAAAAACTGCAGAAAGATTTCTTTACAAATGGCCAAACAAGATGGAAAGAGGCCTCTTAAGCGCTCCATTTGTGGAGGCTTAAAAAGTCACGCTTGGAAGCTGCGAATACTTCCTGGTGATGAGACGGAGGGCCCTCTGGATGTTCATGGTCCCAGATCATAAAGGATTTTTGCTGGTGCCAAGTTGTATGGTCCTGTTTACATCAATGTTCTTAAGGCCTGTTGTTGGCGTGGTATGACCTTGCATTATAAAACTTGTTATTGCACTCGTCTTATTTTTACTATTTCACACTCATTATGCTGCTGCATGTACAACACGGTATCTTATGGAGAAACCTTGTACTCATATACCATGGGTACAATACACGAACAAATATGTGATGAGGGTGTTTTGTTTCAAAATAACCTGACCTGACTGCGCTTATTATTATAATTTTGTTGTTTTCGTAATTATTATTATCATCATTATTATTATTATTATTATTATTATTATTATTATTATTATTATTATTATTATTATTATTATTATTATTATTATTATTATACATCGCCTCTTTTCCCAGGTTTTCTACAGCTGGTTTGGACCAGGAGATTTTGCCACCTTCTTCAGTCGCTGGACATAGTTGGTTGTTGCCTCTGTGTCTGCTGGCGCAGTTTCTCTGCTGCCAAAGTGTCTGTCAAACCTTTCAGTTTCTTTCTTCATGGAATAGAATTTCGTTTTTGGCATCATATTGCTTTATGAAGGTGGGTCATGTTTTGTCGCCAGGTAGGCACCCAGACCGTCACAGTTGTATTGATTATCATTTCGCTTCGGATCAAGATCTTTTGGGCAAATACATCCTGTAAACATCTGCTTCTTGGGTGGTGTATTTCTCCATTGCGGGCAAATCCCCAGTCTTGCCATCCGTTCACTTTATCTTACTGTGTTTCCAGTTGATTACGTTAAAGTTGTACATCACGACTGGAATAGCCAGGATGGCTTCGATCTTACTTAACTGCTTCAGTGCCAAGTTTTGGACTGAGTTAACAGCATTTCTTGATGCTCTATGGGTGCAAAGTGCCAAAGCCCGCAAAGGAGAGTTGTTCAGCTGGTCCATTATATTTTCTGGAACTACACCCATGGTAATACTTGAATGACAGGTCTGTCCACATGAAATATGAATCTAACGTCCTTTTTATAGTAATTCGCCTTAAATACTTCAGCTTCAGTCGCAGTCGGCAATGAAAGAGTTAGTAGCTTCGATTCTTTTTACTGCATTGAGTTCATATCTGAGAACCGTCCTCAATCTCCTGGAGTACTCTCTCCTGATCTTCAGCTTCAGGGTTGAGTGTTGTATGCCGTCTCCTCCATTCCTTCCCAAGTACTTATACGTGCCTTCTTGCTCTAGACTCTTGATGGCGGTGGCAATGTCAGGCTCTGTCAATGTCAGGCTCTGTCAATGTCAGGCTCTGTGCTCTTGGTCGTGGTGAAGAGTCGGGTCTTGAAGGTGGATTTAGGCACATTTGTTGAGGTTGCAATTTCTTCTTCTTCTTCTTCTTCTTCTTCTTCTTCTTCTTCTTCTTCTTCTTATTCTGCTTCTTCTTCTTCTGCTTTTTCTTCTTCTTCTTCTTCTTCTGCTTCTTCTTCTTCTTCTTCTTCTTCTTCTTCTTCTTCTTCTTCTTCTTCTTCTTCTTCTGCCCATCATGATCATTATTATCATCAAAATCTGATTCCAACTTTTCTTGCTAGATTATAAGAAAACCGACCAGGACTTCATTTCTGGATGGAGCACTCTCTGTGCCAGCAACAGCAGTATTCCGCAGAATTTGGCCAATCTAGTAATTATATGGTCCTATTGATCAGTTTACAGTTTATATATATATATATATATATATATATATATATATATATATATATATATATATATATATATATATACATATATATATATATATATACATATATATATATATACATATATATATATATATGTATATATATATATATATATATATATATATATATATATATATATATATATATATAATTCAGAATAAAAGTCCCATAAGCAATCAGTTTATTTCAAAGGAACAAGTACCATTACTTCAAAACTAAGGCACAGGACAACACATGATGATGATGTTGAGAAGGAGGGGAAAGAGGAGGAGGAAGGGAGGGGGCAGATATTTAAAATACATATGTTCACCATCAAACCAGTTTGAACAGTACATTGCTTACTTGAAAGTGAGATATGTTTTAAACTTTTATTTGGCTATTTTAATTTGACGTTGCATGATGGAAGGCATATAATTAAAAAGAACCTAAGCATGTGCCTGAGTGTACTTGGTCATTATACGGACAACAATGGATATCACATGTATATTTACTTACGAAACCTGGTGGATAGACTTAAAATTTGCATATAGTGAACAAGATCGGAAGATGTACAGCTCTGCATTATCATAAAAATGGTCTCAGCTGGTCTCAGGAAACTGAGTTATTGAGCGTTTTAGATTTTGCGCCATTCCATGTATTTTTTTCTTTCAACACAAATCCCGGTATAGACTGCTGAAACAAATACTGTCTTGGCGTTTCTTGGCAAACTCACTCAACAGCAAACGTGATTTGTCTTTTATTGTCAATTTTGGAAAGAAACAGGGCGCTGCACAACATGCTTGATATTCTTTTGACAATGGCACATTTATTGCCTTTTGTTTTTATCAAATTCGCTAAGAAATGTCTTATTGCGCTCAGAAACATGGCTAAACGTCGTCGTGTTTCTTCTCCTATTGGCGAGTTGACAATTGGCTGCGGCAAAGTATCTTTTAAAAAGTCCTATGCTGTTGCATAAGCTCAGGACAGGCCGCAGTTTTATTGGTGATATTCTGGTCACATTAGCTGCAAGTAAGAGCAAGGGACATACATGCACGACAACTTTAGCATACGGCTACCTCGGCTTGCTTGTTTGATAGTCTTGAGCTAGAAAAGTAAGCAATTTAACATGTAAGTGAATGGGGACTGGATTTGGTTTCCACCCCAGCCTCATTCTGGTTTCTGCCACCAGAGGATAGAAGTGTTCCAAATATGGCAAGGGCTTTTGAATCGGGTGCATATGGAGCTTGCCTGTAGAGAAATTCTGGTCAGCAACGACTGTGATCTGCAGCGTGTGTCGTGACCATGTCGCGTCATGACAAAAGACAATACAATGAAAAATGTGGCCTTTGTATTCAGAATCCAAAATCAAAAAAAAAAAACAAACAAACAAACAAACAAACAAAAAACAAAACAAAAAAAACCCAAAACAAAACAAAAAAACAATCAAAACCAAAAACAACAACAACAACAACAACACACACACACACAAACAAAACATGTTCATAACGTCCCTGTAAAATTCAGATCAAGAGAAGAGTACTCTGAGTGTTTCATTCTGTATGCGTGCTGAAACCATTATCGCAGATCAAGTCCATTTTTATTTGTAAGAAACAGTTTATTTCCAGAATGATGAAAAAAAAGCGTGTCAGCTAAGTAAACAAAATGTTAAATGAGCATAAGGATACTAATAAATGAAATTTACCATGATTGAATTGGTTAACGAATACATGAAGGAGGGAACGAAGTACCCCCCCCCCCCAAAAAAAGAAACTAAGGGTCCAACGAAAGCATGAATGGAAGGTAAAATGAAAATAAAACACAAAGATTTGGCAGATATACTTTGGACCCCGTGGATGAAGTTATAAAGTTATATTGACAATGCAGGTAGGCTACAGTATTTTACGCTTTATAAATTACAGTTATGCTGATTAAAATGCAAGTTGGTTCCATCCGTTTATGATTCGTTTTTAGTTCAGACAAGCACAATTACGATTAAGAGACATATAGGTTTCAATTTTTAGCGCCTGTAAAGTTGATGGTTCCATTGTAGATACAAGCAACATCCCTTATTACATGGTTGATGTTTTGTGTGTAGTTTTCTCTTTTCTGGGATAAGATATTTTGGGACCCGTATTTTCCTATAAGTTGATAAGAGGAAATGCTTCTTTTACATTTGAAAAGGTATTAAACTCACCAGCTTTATATATATGGTTGAACACGCGTATGTTCTATTACATAACTGTACATTTTGTGTCATTCCGTACGATTAACCGGATGCATAAGGTCAAGAATTCTCTCGCGTTGCAATATTTTAAAGTCTATTTTATCGAATTTGCATATTTCTTTCTTAAATGCAATTATGTTTTATTCTTGAGTTTATATTTCAGGCTACATATGATGTTACATATACAATCATCAGTTTCTGACATTAATGTCGAAATGGAGTATAAAGCCTATATGTTTTATTTTAAAAAGAATTGCTTGTTATTTTTCATCGGTTTGCAGTTTGAAATCTGTTGATAGACAAATAGAGGTATGTGGGACACATCCACTATTTATAGGTGCACTGGGGCGTGTGAGACATAGCCACCATCGATAGACCTATTTGAGGCACATTCATCATTGATGGACAACATGTATTCTTGCATGTGTTATAGTAAGGAGGTTATACAGGCCATTTTCGCAATTCCCGGTGCCCGATGTTCGTCTTTCATGGTGGGGACCATTCAGCACATATCATCGGCAGCACGGAACTCCGGATCTGGAACGTTATACTCTGTCCGCACGTGGACCTTTTCAAGAGGGCCCATTGAACGAGGGGAACAAATCACAACGGCCGATCGCAGCGCATGTCCGCTTCTGCCCACCATGCAACAAAGAATCATAATTCAGCTGGCCTTTCTGCCGCAATCCAAGTTAAGATTAACACACAATGAAAATAACAAGTAGCCAACCTGGGAGTTCGGTGTAATATAAGCTAAATATGACGTGCTTCTGGTCTTATCATTTTGCATTTTGTTCTCTGCCAGCGTGGCTGAAAATGGTATTTAAATTATTCAAGTTATTTCGATACGTTCTATTTAGTGATTATTTGATTCATATAAACATGGTTTGTTATTTTCTTACGATTCTTTCCTTCTTTTTCTTTCTTTCCTTCCTTCCTTCCTTCCTAGCTTCCTTCCCCCCTGCCTTCCTATCTTTCAAATTCTGTGCCACCAATTACACCATGGCTGCGGTAAGCAAATTTCAAGATTGCTTTATAGATACAAGCGTTTTGAGCAGAAATGTTGCGTTCGTGAAATTTTGGACATCTCATCAAAAATATTCAACATACAACGACCGATCCTGTGCTATTGAGATCTTTATATATATATATATATATATATATATATATATATATATATATATATATATATATATATATATATATATATATATATATATATATATATATATATATATATATATATATATATATATATACCAGAATTAGGTTTGTCACAACAAGTTTTTTACAAGGGTGACACAAAGATAGGAAAATGTACATTTCTTTTTAAATGGTGCAGTTTGCATGACTCTTCATTTTTGATGCGCATTCCTTAAGGACTGATCACAATGAGAAAACCCCGGATGCGGTTTTACCATGAAGGATTTTTTTGGCAAATTAGTTATTCGATTCGAACCATGATCAATATGAAAAATTCGTATGTGATAGAATTATTTATCAACTTGGTTTGATGTGTGCACAGATAGACAGGTCTATGGAACAGAAGACAGAGACAACGATTGAAGAAAGAAGGCAAACAAAGAAAGAAACTTTTCTTAAGTACAGCCACCTGTTGTGTGATTTGGTCAGAATTAAAAACTAAAATGTAGTAAACAGAAGCACGAAAACACAACCTGCTCTTAATGTTCTTACTTTTGTTGTCTACCAATCCCGGAAGACTTCATAGAACCACCGGACATCTAAAATATGCACCTAGATTTTATTTGTCGTGAAATGATACTCAGTCTTCATTACTTTTGGGATCATGACAAGTGATGGCACACCACATACGTTGATAAAACTACAGGCAGATGAAAGGCCGTGACGCTACATGTTCAAAACGAAGAAAAAATACATATAAATGACATTAATGATGAGAAATAAAGAATAAAAAAGTTTTCCTTCTTTCTTTTTTTCAAGTATAGATTGACTTTAAAAAAAAAGAAACGAACAAACTGCGTACAGATTAGCATTACGTGGTAGATGTGGTCGCTATAATGCTTGTGTCCCGTTAACCACAGAATAATAAAACTTTTTTTCAAGTCGAGTTTACAAAAAACGGGTAACATTAGCGCCGAGGCACTATTATCCGGCCATGCATATTATTATAAGATATATATATATATATATATATATATATATATATATATATATATATATATATATGTGTGTGTGTGTGTGTGTGTGTGTGTGTGTGTGTGTGTGTGTGTGTGTGTGTGTGTGTGTGTGTGTTTGTGTGTGTGTAACAATATGTACAAGCCATGTCTGTAGTATATGGCCCAAAACCGTCATCACCATGCAAGCTACTGCTCTACAGGTAGCCTTGTTAGCCAAGCCTCGTTTTACGAGCCTTTCGCATGTCATGATATCATAACACGATGCCAATGGCAATGCACGACCAAGTTGGTTGACGATCAAATTGACATTCAACGAAAATTACGAGCTAACAGCTGATGACGAACGCAACGAATTGGCGTCTAGCCATAAGTCTGTAAACAATTAATCGCATCGTGGATTGGCAGTTGCCTCGTCTTGAACGAAATCTGGTTGCAATTCTATCCGGGTGATAAGAAACGTAATGGAATGGTCAGTTTGCAACTACTTATAAAACACACGAAAATGCAATAAACTGCCTGATCGCCCTGTTTGTTTGTGGCTTCACGCACTGATCATTCAATGTGGCAGGCACAGCACACAAAAATCGCGAGCAGAACAACCTGCTTTTTTGTTGCTTGTCCTGTGCTTGGAATGCGCTCTGAAACTACCTTGTTGGTTGGGATGCGTGGGATGCATTCGTCACATATTGTGTCTATGGTATTTCAGATGTGAAATCAACAGATATCGTCTGTCACTGGTATATCTGAAGAAATGAATCACCATGCAAGCTCTCGTTTACTGGTTTTCGTTAGGAGGTTTAAAGACAATAAGACTTCTGCACCACAGACAACCCCTGGAAGACACTCAGACCTAGAACTCTATATTCTGTAATCAATATTTAATTTTCTGTGGGATCATCATGTCACCGATGAAGAGCTAACCTAATGAAGTATATGATGACCAGACTAACTGAACGATACATTTGAATGGAGAAAGTGGTGTCACATCTATATTTGTTCAACAGGAAGTAATTTCACATGCAATTTAACTCCCCAAGCATCCTCCATTAACACGGTACTTCACCAACCATAAAGCACGAAGCTTCCCATTTCAGCTAGGCGATTGGTGCCAAAGGTTGCAGGTTCGAGTCCCGCTCCTTTCTAACATGAAATACAAATTAAGGGAAAATCTGGATACCTCAACACGGCTATTTAGGCCGCTGAAACAAGGGCCATCTTACACAAAAAGTTACTGTTTGCAGAGTGATTTAGAATTAAAATTGATTTAAATCATATGTACTTTATTATTCTAACACCATTTAGCATTTATATAATCCTAAGACTAAGGACATTTTATGAGAAATTAGATTAGCGGAAATCATTGAGCATTGCAAACATACCAATTTGGGGTGGTGCAAGTAACTGTATATTTATTCATAGAATATCGTTTGGCGTAAGAAGCGAATACGGTTTTGCGATGAATATAAACTTTATTCAAAACAATATTTGGTGTGTTATTAATGGTATCTAGAATTTCTTGTCTAATACAATTTCTTTCGTTCACAAGGTTCGTTCGTTCTCTAAATATGTAGCTGTGGTTTCGAATGTTATAAGTATGAATTTCAGATGCACGTTTGGTTTGGAAATTTGCAAAGTACTCCAGTAACTGATTATTTATGGAATCAAAATAACACTTCAGTTGCTGGTGGACAAAAATGTTGCTTACTTTCAGAAGTTTCAAGCTTTTAAATGTTGGGTCAGTGTGTCCAAGAAAGCTGCTCTTTTTTACTATTCTTACACATCTTTTGCGGAGTTAAGCAACTCTGGTACTTTTCTGTCCCCAGGATGAAATACCGTAATTTAGATGTGGGAGCACTATTGAGTTGTAGATTGTTTTGAGTATGTATGACGGAACGTGTTCTCTCAGCTTGTTCATGGTGCCTATGTTTTTTGACAATTTAGAATAATTTTATCTTTATGATTTTTTTTCGTGTCAAGTGTTTATCAATTACAGTATCCATGAAATTGAAATTGTTTACATATTCAATATTGGTGTCATTTATCTGTGTTTACGGGGCTGTAACTTCTTTTCGAGGGTTTGGAAAGATCATGAATTCGGATTTGTGCACATTTAGTGACAGTTTATTGAGTTTCATGCATGTGTTTATTTTCCCGTATTCATCATTTATGATTACAGTCCAGTTTTGTGTGATATCAAATCTTTGGAATGTTTGCAACGAGGTGACCAAATTTGTTTCAGTCTGTCAGCTTATTTGCTTTTCTTAGAAACATATTATTTCAATTTCCATTTTATCGACTTTCCTGATATGACGGTCTCACGTTGGATACCCACACATACCCACACACATACATTATATATCATTCTATTGATATCCCTTTCGGGATGAGGGTAGAAGGATTTGTTTAGTGGACCTCAGCAAAGCGACGGGAAAAAAAGGGGAAGGTGCAGAGGCGCAGCCGACAAACCACAGTAGACACCTCTCGGCTGCTTTAACTCAAACGCGATGCATTAACGAAGGGGATTTTAATCAGATTTGTCCTTTAAGATATAAATTGCGTAGTAAATAATCTGTGGTGCTTCACATTAACAGACGTATACACTTTATGGCATTCACATTATTTAATCTACCACTTATTTTCATGGCTTACCTGCAATGCGATTAACAGAATAATTGAAAAATGTATAATGTTTAGTGCCATAGAGAACTCCTTTGTTGTCATATTGTATAAGGCATTTGTTTCTTTAACGCTAAAGTTCAAAGAGAATTTAATTTACTCGCTAAATCCTTGAATTTATTTATCAAATGTTTTACCGTTTGTTGAATAATTTGCGTCTGACTTTTATGTACCCTTTTTAAGATAGATTAGTTTGCTCGTCGATCAAAAAGGTTTTGTCACTTATCTTAGATGACTTAATTATCGGATCCTTTTCATGCGTCTCCCTTTTCGTGAGGAGGCACTATGCATTTTGTTCGCATCATTTTTTGTGGCAATCCCTAAAAATGCTTCAAGAGACTTTGATCAAATTTAGTGTGGGATAAAAGATTCCTAATGTCTTATCCCATAATTTAATAACTAGTCCGGGACATCACATGTCATGTTTCTAATTGATTATTGTCTAGGTTTCTCTGTCTGACCTATTTGTTGACTACGGGTAATGTAATACTAATTGATCAGATTACGGAAGTCATTTAGACCTATATATGGACACTAGAGCACTTATCTCTGTGCAGTATGCGTTATCTCAGGCCATGTGGTGTCTTAGCATCCTGGCTCTTTTGTTGTCAAAATGTTCTTGCCACCCATCCACGCATTTTCCTAAAATGCGGCACAAATGAAACGTGAGACAATCGCAGCAATTTTCTTGGTTAGGGTCCCCACACACTAAGGAGCGAGATTACGCGATTTATCGTCGCATCCCAATCGCGGGTCAAAAAAAAATCGCATCATCTCGCCCGCTGGTCTGGGCCATATGCGTGCGATGAGGAGATTTTATTTTTTGCATCTCCTCATGATCGCAACAGCATCTCATAGCCATGCGATGGTTTTAGGACTGCAATAAATCATCGCATCATCGCGCTTCGTTGCCGCTTATCTCATACCGATCTCCAGTGGCCCACACCAAGGAGTGCGATGACGCAATGTTTTTTAGTTTCCGCTTTTTGCCAAAGATGGCGCTTTGGTCGTCTAGCAGCTGTTTAAAATTCTGACCCACAGATGTCGCTACATGAACTTCCCGGCCTGTCACTTTCGCAAAACGTGCCTCCGACACATTATTTACAGGGACCCGTACTGTTGTGGTCAACTCTGGACAAGCTGGTATGCCACCCAAAAAGGCTGCACATAGGCCTAAAAAGGCCAAGACGGTCCAGAAGATTCGGAGGGCTGGAAATAGTAAAACACCTGTGAAATCTAGGCCGCAGAAGAATAGTGGGAGTGGTTCTGAGACTGAATCTGACTCTGAGCCAGGGAGAGCATCTCCGCCTATTAAGACGCCGGGAAAATTCCGAAAACTGCAGGACAAGCATGGTCATGGTAACAAGCAGAAAAATCTACGAAAACATGGACAGATATAATGGCCTTATCAAGTTTTAAAATCATTGAAAAAAATTGTCTGTGTGTTTATTTCCATAATCAGGCACATTGGTTTATTAAACCAAAGTTCTTTGATTACTAAGTTTTAGTAGCGTATTCTGGTGAAAAACAACGTGTAGAATTCATTTTTACTTTATTGTTAGCCATGCCCTATTATTTAATTAAGGATGCACATACAAGCACTAAAATGGGAGTACCATTCGTATGACAAATTTTCAATCCGTGAAAAGTATATAATATTATTTTGACCAGAACTTGGTCAGTTATCTTGAAAGGGATAGCTGGCCCATTGTTTAATGATGATACTAACGAAAGATAGAGAATGTCGACCCCCAGTGCCCCACCCCTGCCATGATTATTAATGGAAATTACAGTCAAGAATTCTTTGTAGAGATGTAACATGGTGGTTCTTTGCTGCTCAGGGTCGTCACGCCTTCGCAGCCATTCATGCATCCAAATTCTCTTAGCTCTTCTCTTCTTCCTTAGCTTGGCATTTAATTTATACATGATCAGCAGGCCCATATAGGACGTTGGCACTGCAATTTGTTGCGCCATCTTTAAAGACGTGTAAATAGGTCGCATACACAATTATAGTGGGTCACCAACAGATGTCACTGTATTCATACAGTTGCAAAACCACCTTGTTTCATTTGCTATGCAAATAGGCCTACGTTGTGGTGGACTGCATTCAATCTCGGCTATTGGCGAAAATCGCGCGCACTCGTGTGGGCTATTGGAGATAATCTCTCGCACGATCGCAATCTCAGTGATGTGGACAGTTCGCGATGTTTATCTCAGGGCCTATGCGATGAGGAGATTTTTCATGCGATCGCCGTTTCGTTCCAAGCGACATCGCATCAAAATCGCGTCGCACTATCGCGTTAGTGTGTGGGGGGTCTTACGGTCACATGGAAAAAATATCAGTCAATGCAAACATGTAATCGTTTCTGAAGGACAACCATACAATCAATTGGCAGTCCTTATCTAGTCATTCGTGCTATCTTTGTTTTCGCCATTCTCTCTCTCTCTCTCTCTCTCTCTCTCTCTC